>ML808771.1:23749-56485 GCA_009831015.1 Picea engelmannii
CGGATCCCTGATCTGAAAATAGCTTGAAATCAAGTTTTAAACGGTCTTCACATCTTCGTGACACGTAGTGTCACGAAGTGTGAATCATGAAATATAATGACTCAGTTCTATCATTGTGCCTTCCATCATCATATGAGAGATGAATCCATCTGTCATGTGAATCTCTCTGTCTCCCATTCTGACCATAACGCACAGATCTTGAGCGGCTTCATTGGTATCTCCACGGGGTACGAGTTGGTACCTGGTACTGGAAATCTTGTTCCAAAAATAGAAGTGGTACCTAACCCAAGCGACATTAGTTTCAATATCAATTTAAAGCATCAAAATGCATAAAAATATCTTGAAACGTAAAGATACCTTAAGTATCCCCATTGAGTGGTAGGGAGATGTCAATTATGTCAAAACAAGGCCAAAAGGGGTGGTACTGGGTATAGAAATGGAGGTCTTTGGAATATAATATAGGCAAAAACATGATCAAAACTGGAGACCAACAATCTCAAGGGCTCTCTCTCAGTTCTGTGTCATGGAGGATGTCTCACACAATTGTAATCATCAACACTCCCTCTCAGCTAGGAGGCATGGACAAGTCTCTCACATAAGTACTCGAACTTTGTCTTGGTTGTAGTCATCAACAATCCCTCTCATCTAGAGAGGTATTCTTCACCAAGCTAGTTTGGTGAAGATGTCTACAATCTGCTCATGTGTAGGAAGGTACTCCAGGTGTACTTCTTTCTTCTGCATCATGTCTTTGAAAAATGATATTTTATCTCAACGTGTTTTGATCTATCATGAAACACATGGTTCTCAAAGAGCTTCACACAACTTTGGTTATAATCATAGAATCCATCTCATGATCAAGTAAATCTGTCAGAAGCTTGTGAAGCCACACTGCTTCGCACACTCAATGCTATATACTTTGATTTTGTGGTACTTAAGGCCACAGAGATTTGTTTCCTGCTACACCAGGAAACTATGACAATCTTCACGGTAAAAAAATAATCAGACGTGCTATTCCGGTGCACTATACTTTCTGTCCATTATGCATATCCCTGCAACTCAAATCTATACTGGAGGCATATTTTAGGCCATATCTAACTGTTCCTCATAGATATCTCAATACATGTTTTGTTTCTTGTCTAGTGAGTCTGTCTCGATTGACTCATGAATTGGCTAAGTACACTCACTGCATAGTTTATATCGAGTCTAGGTTTAACCAGATACATCAGTGATCCAATCAACTATGGAAAAATCTCATATGAATCATCACCATTTCAAATTCATCATCATCGGTGTAGGCATGGATTTTCATTTAGTCATACTGAACTTCTTTAATATCCCCATTGTATATTTTCCTTGACTCAGGAAAGGTATTATTAGTATTCTATCATACTTCTTGTCCCAAGAAGTAGTGCATCATACCCATATCCTTTATCTTGAAATTAGAAGTCAAATATTTCTTGTATCCAAAAACTCAGCTTTTGGATCAAGTGTCTCATCATATAAAACTCCCTTTGTGTGTGGGAATATTCTATACACAGATCTCGGTTTGTATTTCTCGACACTTCCACCAGCTGCATGCTTGATTTTATAGATACACTTAGAAGTCACCATAGACTTCCCCACTGGTCTCAGAACAATGTCGCATACACCATTCCTTAAGATATATTGGTATTCTTCTATTATGGAATCTTTCCATACACGTTCTCCTGTTGCTTCTTCATGGCAGGGAGCCTCATAATCAATGAAGTGGCTCATGGCTCAAGGGTAGATCAAAAATATATTTTTCTTTCTCGGGATGTCCCTTGAGGTACTTGTATGTTCCTTTGCCTTCTGCAGAGTTTTGTCGAGCCTAGGCATGCCTTTTATGCCCTACTACAATATATCTGGGCATATCAACTGGAGCAACTGGATCAGCTGGAATAATGTATGTCTCGCTATGAACTGCTGAAGGGGGATAAGGTATTGTCTCTGCCTTATTTTCTTCTTGTTTTGACTCCCTCAGAGTCAAGTAACTCTTTCTGAAGTCTGAAGGATGTATGTCTTTTTACTTTCTTGCTAGATCTTGTATGTCTTCTTGATTAGTATAATAATCAATCAATAAGGTTTGGACTCCCGTACCAGGGATAATGGTCCAAGTCATGAGGGATCCCACACTAGGGATAATACCCTTCACTTATTTAAGAATGCAATCAACTATAAATTTAATGATCAAACAATTTACCTGGATCTGCAGTCATGGTCAACTTTATATTTTTTTTAGAGGAAATACTTCTCATCTCTCTTATCTTCATCCTTTTGAGGTGGGTCTAGTTCAATGTCAACGGTGGAGGCATATTGTCTTCCTTTCTTCCTGGTTGGAAAATTTCTTGTATAGTGTCCATATTTATCACATATGAAGCACTGAATATCTAAAACATCTCTTCTTTGATTATGACCTGAAGTTGATGGAGTCTTCTCATCTATGAATGTTTGTCTAAAGTTTCTTTTGAATCTTCCTCCTTTCTTTGTCTAAAGTGCAAGACCATGGTTGTCATCAGGGGAGTCTTCCACTCCTATATTTCTGAGTCTAAGTTCTTCTTGAGTATAGTCTGTCCACAGATGATCAAAAGTTGGTAACTTTTCTCTTTCACTGATGCTTTGAATAAAATTTTCCCAATGTTTTGGAAGATTGTTGAGAGTATATAAGACAAGCTCTCTGTCAGACATGATTTCTCCAAGGGCACCTAGTTGTTCTTTGATATTTGATATATTCATAAATAAGGTAGCCACTGTATCACCTTTTGTCATTTTGGTTCTTTTAATTTGGCCCTTTAAGGTGAGGACTATGAGGGTATTGTCACTTTCAAACATATCTTTCAGTGATTCATACATTTCATAAGATGTCTTTATGTTATCAATACGAGGTAGGAGATGATCTCTTACTGAGTAGATGAGTATCTTCCTTGCCTTAACATCTTCTCCCCTTCTTATTTTCTTCTCTTCATTGGTAGTTGTTTCTAGTAAAGTCTTTTTTATTACACTGAAAAGGTCATATTATTCAAGGGTGATATGAATCCTTGACTTCCAGGAGATGAAGTTTCTTGATTCATCAAGCCTATCTTCCACTAGGGTTATGTTCTTCATATTTTCAGGTTTCTTCACAAATTCTCGCCAACTGGACTTAGAGAACCTAATGGCTAGGATAGGATAGAAACCTTAGGTTTTTTGGGGCTTATGAATGAAAACAATAAGCCTTGAAAGTCAAAAGAAAACAGGTAATCTTGAAGGCTTCTTCAAAGAGCTACAGAAACCCTAAAACCAAAAGTCTGCAGGAATTTGCGGAACCTTAGAAACCCCAGGTCCCAAAATAAAAAATTATTGGAATTTCACTTTGAGAGTTTCTATAGGTGCACTAATGGAGGCCGTACCCTCCTGTCCAAATTCCATCCCTAACATCCAAGTGTGAAGTGATGAAAAGTCCAATCAAGAGAGGGTCATAGGGATTTTGCAGAAACCTTAGAGGGTCGTACGGATTTGCAGAAAAGGGAGGACAGATGCTTTAATTCTTTTGCAATGGGTTCTTCAAGACCTATGCTCCGATACCATGTTGATTTTTCAATGATCAAGGCTTAAGAATGAAGTTCATTCCATTTTATCATTTTACTTAAACCATAAACAATTTGTTGTAGCAACCAAGATCACAAGAAGAAACTCCATGCACAAGTACACAAGAAGTATCCTGGGAAACCCTTCTCAACAAGGGAAGAAAACCCAACCAATCCTTTGCTATATTCATCAAGAGAAATACCTTCACCACCATAAACACTTAGAAAACAAGAGGGTGCTCACAAACCCTAGAAACCTAGCGCCCAAAATAGGTGCACACGTTTCCCAAGAACAAGTGTTTGCTGAAATTTCCAAACTCACACTTGTGATATATTTCCTCAATGATGATTTTACCTCTATTTATATTAGAATGAACCTGTCAAATGAAGTGTCTATTGGCACAACAAGCCCGACCTCAATAACTTATAATATAATTAATAATTACCATATTAATTATCTTTTACCTTAAGGTGGGTCTGACATGTACCCTTTACATAACAATTAGGGTTACAAGTAAGTCTGAATCTTGAACAATATAGCAAGGGATATTATACACCCACTAGTGCTCAGCCACTAGGGGCACATCCATCTATGCTCAACCACATGGATGTCTCTCTATTTCAGTGCGTCTCACAAGAGAACCACACTCACTAGTGCTCAACCACTAGGATCACGTTCACCTGTGCTCATCCACAGGCATGTCCAACTCAACAGATCTTATTTGTCACTGAGTTACACAAGAGGGTCATATGGATTTCATCATATGAAATATCTTCTCAGAAGAGGCTAATACATCGTTTAATTTTTGTCTCAGAACGATGCACCCAGCTCATGGTTTTTCACACATTCACCTATGCTCAACCATAGGCACGTCCCACTCAACAGATCTTCTTTCTCATTGCATTACACGGGAGAATAATCTATATTATTATCTCAACTCTCTACACAGATGAGGCCAACACAACGTTGCATTTCTATCTCAGATAGGAACCATGCACCCAACTCAAGGGCTCTCTCTCTCTTAGGTTTGTGTCCTAGAGGATGTCTCATGCCACTGTAATAATCAACACCAGGGAGACAAGCCAATGAGAGGAGATGCAGATAGAGTGATACAAAATGTGTAGGGGAACCTATGTCATTTGACACACATGATTCCCATGGTTCGGGTAGAGGATTTTCCAGAGGCTATGTAGTGATAGGTGGTGGGTGTGCCCCATGCGTGGGTGTGACTCTTTTGATGTCTCACAAATGCCATAGTATGCTATCATAATACAAATTTGGCACCATAGGCGTAGATTCCATGGTCATTATATCTATAGGCCATATATGTATTTTGAGGGTGTGAGCCCCATTTTGTACTATGACACGATATTTTTGGAGAGATGAAATATAAAAAACATTGGTCTTCAGCTTTACTTATATATGTTACAATGTGTACATTGATTAATGTATTTTATTTACTCTAGTTATGTGACAAATGCCAATCTAAAACATAATTATCATATGCATCAGATACATAATTAGAACTTCTAGGTATGTGATTATAAGTAATAAAATCAAAGTGACCTTTCAAAAGTCATACCTATAGGAATCGTCAGAGTAGAGTAGGGTCTTGCACATGGTAACTGTCATTCAACTGACATACTACTAACGGGGACTCCAGGAGAACTTCTAAAGATCGAACACCATGTGAAATGACGTCACGTAAAATCTCTTTAACGACTCTATATTCATCCACATTATCCATTGATGGCCCTAGACAAACGCCACCTTAAGACACCAGTTGAAACTTAGGTGAGTAAATGACCGAAGCAGAAGAAGCCAAGTTTTGTGTATGACGACTGACATTGTCTATGAATCCTAAGAAAACTAAAGACTCCGTTGAAATTTTTCAACCAAGGGAAAACTTGATAATCAAGTCAACGAAACAAAGGGAAAGATATATATACACTAAGATACACTAGTATACAAAGAGTCATTCCCAAGATTGGGGGCTCAAGCGTAATATCTTTTCAAGTAGAGCCCATTTATGGGCTCAGCCAACATATTCCTTTCATAATCCTCCAATTCATAGGCTCCTTTTTCTAAAACATGTTGCACAATATAAGGACCATGCCACATGGGGTTGAACTTGCCTACCCCCAACAGTTCTTTGGCTTGGTCATAAAATAAGACCAAGTCACCCTCAATGTACTGCCTAGGAAAGATAGACCTATCATACTATACCTTAACACATTGTTTATTCACTTTGATAACCGTAGAGGCATCTCGACGCTGCTCATCTAGGCTCTCTAGGTGTACAAGGCATTATTCAAGATCAAAAGTGTCAGGTAGGATCTTAACTGCCAGTCTAGAACAAGGGATTTCACATTCAATAGGAAGGATCGACTCCACACCATGTACTAAATGAAGAGAAGAAAAATGGTGGAAGTCTTAATCAAGGTTCGGTATTCCCAAAGTGCAGGGTAAAGCATTAGATGACAATCATATTTTCTTTGGCCGACAATTTTTTGCAAAATGGTCTTGAGAGATTTGTTCACAACCTCTACTTGTTCATTTTCCTGGGGATAGTGTTATAGCAATATTTGCCTCACCCTATGAAATATTGCACAGAAGGCCTTTTTCCATTTCCCTATGCATACTTTTCATCCCCTTTTGCAAATCCTAGAGCTAAAAATACATGTTTTCCAATATACGTACCTTGCCTACTATACATCATGCGTATTCGTAGGTTGCACCACTATAGCCTGTGTACATCGATATTTGTGCCCAAAAATGAAAAATGTTGTTGGGTTTCCATTTCACGATAGGAGATCAATGATCCTTGGCCTTCCATATAATGGAAACATTCTGACTCGGCCCTTCAGTTCCATTTTAAGGCTATAAATGGGCCAATTCCGATCTATGGAAAAGAGGAGAAAGAATTCAACTTTGAGATCAAAGTTACTCTTGAGAAATTATTCACTTCATATTGAGTCTGCATCCCTTTGTCCTTTAGGTCTGAACACAGTGTTCAGCCCCCAAGTTCTTCCATTATTGATTGAGAACTTCATTGTCTCTCTTCTATGATCTTTCCTTTGGTGGAGGATTGAAGTGGTGGAGGCCCAACTGGAAGGAACTTAGTTTCTCGGTTCTGAACTATGCCGACACAAAAGTTTGTAACTTTTTCACTTTTGTTGATCATATATTAATAGAAATACTCTTTTCATGTCCAATTGATATCTTGCAAATATTTGAATTATTATTCCATCGGAGTATTTGTTATGTATATTAATGGATTATGTTATTGAATTTGCTAACATAATATATTATAACCATATGATTGCTTTGCTTGGTTGTTGAGGACTAGTTGTAGGTATATTGCTTTGGGTCAAGTGCTCAATGATGGACTTCATCGAATGTCTGGACGAGGTAGGAATTTTATATTGTCCTACTAGAATATTTGTTTATATAGCATACTTGAGAATAGAGTTGATTTCTACAGTCATTTATGTCTGTTGTGGTTTTCTCCTAGCCATAAAGAGATTTTACTCATAACATAATTGGCGACCATACTGGGGATTGAATCTCCTTTCTTGGGATTTGGAGTGTTTTTCTCCTTATATTTCTCTCGTTCATATTGTGTTTCTTGTCGTATCATTGCTTGACATCCTTTTTTCACTCTCGGTTTGAGTCTTTCAGCCTTCTCCTTTGCCTAGCTATGTTTTTGAAACATATACACTGGTTTTTTCTTGACAGTCGTGTATATACGCATGTTGTCCTTCTGAAATTTGCGTACATACACGTTGTTTCCTTGAACAGTCGCGTACATCAACCTCTTTTTCTTGTTTGATGGGTTTGGTGGTTGTTGGGTAGGTTTTGATGATTGTTGAGTCTTCTTGGGTCTCCATAGTGATTGTTAAGTGTCTGTGGGATGACATGAAACCTGTATTTGGTTTAATTTTTGGGAGGAGTCTTTCTCGTCATCTTTTCATTTTGATTGTTCTTGTACATTGGGCTGGGTTTTGTGCTCCTTGGTATGCTACTTGAGTTGTCTCTTTCTATACATAGTAGAGTCTTTATATATCAAGTTGTTGTTTAGTCCATGCATTTCCATTTTTCTTATATTGAAAATACAAAAATATTAGGCATTTTGCATTGATTGGCATTTTGATCTTTTGAGTCTTTTTCATTTAGCTTAGTGCATGTAAATAAATATTTCATTTTTATTCATAATTGTAGAGTTGAAATTGAAAATTGCATTGTTTTAAGAAGCATATCATTCGTTGAAAATTGAAGTTAGGACTTTGCATTGTATTCATATTTACTTTACTTGTTGAGTCATAACATCATGAGTTTCATCACCGCACCTTTTTTAGTAAGCACGACCATTAAAATTAACATTATAATTTAAAATTGATTAGTAACGATTTTATCTTCTAGGGTGCACAAACTAGCTTTGGATTTAGTGCCTTGGAATAGGATTTTGTTAGTAAACTTCTCCAAGGCTATTAAATCAACATATGTGTCTGACTAAGGGAGTGGATAAATCTAGTGTATAATCGATAATATCAAGAGGCTCCGGTTACACTAGAGTTAATCATGAGGTCACGTGAGGTTGTTTGAAGGGATATCCCCCTGGTACCTTCTTAGCATCAGAGATATTTCTGGGGATCTATTTGTATCTGGGGATATTGCTAGTGCCCTTACCTCCGTGAGATGTGATTCTTTCAAGGTTTCGAGATTTGCTACCCTACCCATATGTTGGACCTGACTTACGATTGCTCGCCTATGAATTGGTTATACATTGGTTGCTTAGTTGCTTGACTTAGGTGCCACATAAGTTACTTCCAGGGGTCATTCTGTAAGTACCCTGGGTCAGATAAGGGTCAGAAAACACACAACCTTTATGGAGGATTACTTCTCCAGGGGGATCTGACCAACTAGTTGTTAAGCCCACGAGGGCCCTTATAATTGATTATATTACCTCCGATTTTTAACAGGGATTCTTAGGCCCCTATTGGGTGATACATACCTTCTTTAGGGAGGGAGGCCCCTTTCAACCACTTTATCCCATTTGTGTACATATTGGTTGTTTGATTATTTTTGGTGTTCTCTTTGATTACTAGCTGGCCTTAGGATTTTATATTGAGTTTTAATTATCATGGATAGTGGAGTTCCTTTGGCTCCCTCATTTACCACTACCTCCCCCATGATGTTCACTCATTTCATGAGGATGAATCCATACACTTTTCATAATGCTATGAATAATTATGACACTCAGTCCATGCCTTGGGTCTCTAATCAGTTTCCTGTTGACATGTTGAATGTGCCCTCACCCTTTCCATCCTCTCCCTAGCCCACTTATTAGAATCCCAACATTGGATCTGGGGGCACCATGGCCTCGCCGTCTACATATTCATTGGATATGAGTCATGTCCCTTAGCCAACTCTCACTGTGGTAGGTTGGAACCTCCCCTCTTACGGATCCAGTCCTAGCTATGTTTTTTCAGGAGCCAGTACTCAAATGGGTGGTTATTCTACTTATTACACCCCATCCGTGTATCCTTCGTCTGCCATGCCAATTCCTACAAACACTTTTCCCATGACGGGTCCACATATACCCTAGGGTATTTCATACAGGGGGAATCAGTTTTATGGTTCAGGATACCCTCTTCACGGAACCCCTTCACATGGAGGAAAAATATATCCACACTTGAATAATCCTTTTGTCTATACATTGGTTTCTTAGTTGCTTGACTTATGTGATAATACTTTTGTCTCTTCGCAGACATCTTCTTCAGTGATGATGCCTGTACAAACCACTATGGATCAATTAGGTGGAGGATACTACCTTTCCAAACAAGGAAAGGGTGTAAACCAAGACCCTTCTTGGCCTGCAATGTTTCGAAGCCAATCTTTCCGTGGACCTTGGTATCAAATGCCACAACCTACCACTGTTATTCCAGTCACTACTAGTCATACTAGAGCTCCATAACCAACCTCTTCCAGTCATGTTGGAGATGGGTCGACAACCTCTGCAAGTCAGGTTGAAGATCCACAACTAGTTGCTACTAGTCATGCTGGGGGAATCACTCTAGTCGTCACGAGTCATATCGATGTCACATATCCATCCTTTATACATCACATGGGAGATGACTCTCCATCCTCTTCTAGTCACACTGAGAGCATGTCACCAACCATTGTAAATGACATTGGGAGCATTCACACAATTGAGAAGCCTAGACGTCTCAGACGTAAGGCTAGATTCCTTTGCAGGACTTGAGAATAAAATCACCTTACTCATTTATTCCCTGCTACTGTTGGGATACCAGAAGCGTGGTTCTCACCTGAGGACCCTTCAGGTTCTAAGGCATCTGTAGTTTCCCCACATACTGTTTCTCCTTTGATTGACACGGAAGTCATGCTGATGCAATCTTCTCCTGACCACACGCCCATTTTCGAGGGTGATGTTTCTCATGTCCATGTTATCATGCATCCTATTCAACCCTCAGTTGAATAAGTGGTCATACCCATGAAATATTTGGTTAATCCAACTCTCCTTCTGGAGGGTGATGCGTCCTTCGACCATGTCATCAACATTCTGTATACCGCACCTTCTGAACAAGAGAGAATTTTACTCTCCCCGAATACTCTCCCTCCAAGTCCTGGAGAAGTTCCCTTTGATTGGGATGGTCTTCTGGGGTATCCAATGCCTCTGCCTATCTCCTTTCCAGTAAGAGACATTATCTGATATATCACGAAGACAATAACCTCCGCTAGCACTTTATCCTCATCGACTTGGAGAGCTTTGGGTTTTCCCAAGCTTATGTTGGTTATTCTTAAGATACTAAAATTCCACAGAAGTCCAGCACGGGAGCCTTGGCCTCCCTCGTGACATGTCACCTAGAAACTCCCAAGCGAGTATGATTTAATCTCTTTTTCAACTCATCTAAAAAGAAAAAAAAATGTCGAGTGAATTTGTCCCTTTCACACTCGTTAAATTAGACTTGAAAGGTCATGAGTCTTAGTTAAGCTATTTTCTGACTCATTTTAAAAAGAGAAAAGATTTTCGAGTGAATTTGTCTCTTTGTTACTCGTAAATTGGATTTGAAAGGACATCTATTTGGTACAATTTTATCCCTTTTTCACACCAAGTAGAGTAAGATTATGAAAAAGGACATTTTTTGGCGTTAAGTTGTGATTGCATCTCATGCCCTTACTTGCAATATTGAGCCTATGTTCGGTTCTCTCTTTGCGTTATAAACCATTTTCCTCAGTAGTTTTTCATCCTTGACCAAGAAGAGCCTTGTTTATATCCTTCGCAATTTGACACCCTATACCTAGGAGGGAACATTCCCCTGAGCATCGATCTCCCACATTCATCTCCTTGCCTTGAGCATAGGTATGTTCCACTGCTGGAACTAGTTTTTCTTACTTGTGGCACTTGTTTCCTCCTTTGTATCATACCATTCATTTGACTATGAAAAAACAAAAAAAGACGGGCAGGAAGGGAGTATTATCTTATATTGGTGGCAGTCATGTCACCTTTGAACAGAGCACAAAGTTATTGAATCCACTTGTCATCATAATTTTGGGTTTATCATGGCCTTAGGAAGTTGAGCTCATTACATAGATATTTCTCCACCGACTGGTTACTCGTCCAGTCCCTATGGAGAATTTCATTGATGCTTCCTGCATATCATGGTTTCATCATTGATTCTATGATGTCAGAGTCTTCCATATGTCTCATGCTCTTGTTCGAAGGAAGTATATCAACCTGTGTCGACCATTTCTCAGAACTCTTGACTTTGCATGTCAGCCATACCCTTAGTTTGTCTCATAATCACATGATTTTGTAGTCCTATCACGCACCCTGGTCCTACTTTCATCATTGGTAGGTAACCTTGAACCTATCAGTCGACATTTCATCATTGGTCGTTAACTAGGTGGTTTCCCTTGCATTCAATGACAAGACATCTATTCACACATTGGGATTCATACAGTGTCTTGGATGTCATTATCCTTATTGGTGGTTTCCTCACCTTTGTCAACAGTTTTCCTCATTGGTTTCTATTCAGAGGGTCTTTTTCGTGTATCGCTTGCATTTGGAACACATGAAAGACGCACCGGGTCATTTGTTCATGAACATGTTCTTCGTCCGATTTCCTCCAAATCATGAAGATCATGCTTTGTACCTCGTGTTGAATGATGAGAGATTCCTTAATTCTCTCCTTTCAGTGGGTCTCCTTCCATGACTTCAGCTCATCTATTCTAGAAACAAAACCTAGAGTCTTATGAGTACCTTGAGGCTTGGAGTCATTAGTGGCAGTTTCTCTCACCATCGACAGTTGGGAATACATCAATGTCTTCTGATCGATGGATTCTTCAAGAGTTCGACCCCGAATCCTTTATTCACACTTGTAAGAATGTACTCAGTGCCTTGATACCTACTTTCATCATCGGTAGGTTGTCTCGTGTTTGTTAACAGTATACCTCAATGACTGGTAATCAAACGATGTATCATTGTGTTTAACCTCAACTCATTTATTCACATTATGAAGACTTGCACCTTTGGCAGATTGTGTAGAAGACTTGAAGACATCAGTATGAGGTCACAACTTTCCTAAGTTGTTTCTTCCTTTTCATTGGACCGGTACCTATATGACTTCAGTGATCATGGTAGATCATATTGTACTCCATTGTATAAAGATATCTTCAGATTGGTTTTGAGACCGGTTCTATTGGGCCTTGTTTGTGACTATGACAACCTTTGGCATGTAACCGCATTTGTATTTTCCTATTCATGGCCACAAACATTTGTTTGGTATATTTTCACATGGATCTGCAATGTAATTCAAATTGGCAACCATGTATGCAAAGTCAGTACAAAATGTAATGAGAAACTAGTTCTTCCAGCTGGTTCCCCATCACTCCACTTCTGGGTTTTTATAATGTATTTTGGCCATCACATATACTCCTCTGACCTCATGCATTAGGGGGAATATGTTATAGAAAGATTTTCCTCACCCTATGTAATCTTGCACATAAGGCCTTTTTCCATTTGCCTATGCAGACTTTTCATCCCTTTTTACAAATCCCAGAGATAAAAATACATGTTTTCCACATATATGCACCTTTCCTACTATACAACATGTGTATATGCAGGTTGCACCACTACATCTCACGTACATCAGGATTTGTGCCCAGAAATGAAAAATGGTGTTGGGTTTCCATGTCACGACAAGAGATCAATGATCCTTGGCCTTCCATATACTGGAAACGTTCTGAATTGACCCTTCAGTTCCATTTGAAGGCTACAAATGGGCCAATTTCGAGCTATGGAAAAGAGGAGAAAGAATTCAACTTTGAGAGCAAAGTTACTCTTGATAAATTATTCACTTCATATTGAGTTTGCATCCCTTTGTCCTTTAAGTCTAAACACAGTGTTCAGCCCCCAAGCTCTTCCCTTATTGATTGAGAACTTCATTGTCTGTCTTCTATGAGCTTGCCTTTGGTGGAGGATTCAAGTGGTGGAGACCCAGCTGGAAGGAACTTAGTTTCTCTGTTCAGAACCATGCCAACACGGAAGTCTATAACTTTTTCACTTATGTTGATCATATATTAATAGAAATACTCTTTTCCCGTCCAATTGATATCTTGCAAATATTTGAATTATTATTCCATGGGMGTATTTGTTATGTATATTAATGGATTATGCTATTGAATGTGMTAACATCATATATTATCACCATATGCTTGATTTGCTTGGTTGTTGAGGACTAGTTGTAGGTATATTTCTTTGGGTCAAGTGCTCAATGGTGGACTTCATCTAACGTTTGGACAAGGTAGGCCTTTTATCTTGTCCTGCTAGCATATTTGTTTATATATCATACTTTAGAATAGAGTTGATTTTTGCAGTGATTTTTGTATGTTGTGGTTTTCCCCTAGCCATAGAGAGATTTTCCTCGTAACAGATAGTAAGGGAAAGAATGGCCATGCTTAAACCCCATTTTCGATGCTAATTCCTTCATCATTTCATTCTAAAAGTGACTTCCATGATGAGTGACAATATACATTGGGATTTTGAACCGGGCTATAATTTGGTTGAACACGAAAAATGTTGCAGTATTGCCATCAGATTTAATAGTAGGCATGGCCTTTGCCCATTTAGTGAAGTATTCTATGACTACGATAATATGTTGATGCCCCCTAGACAAAGATGGGTTGCATTCCATAAACTCCACCCCCCATTTTGTGAAGGGACTGATGGTTATGATTGGGTGAAGAGGGGATGGATGCAAGCACATCTTCCGAGAAAACACCTATAAAAGGTGACACTTCTTGACTGCTTCAACACAATATTTAAAAATCGACGACCAAAAATAACCAGCTCACAAAAAAAATTGGGTTGTCGCAAGCCCAGATAGATGACCACCACAAGCCCCACTATGGAAGTCATTAAGAAAAGACTCAGATTCCTCGTGTGTCAAGAAACGACAAAAGATATTATCCGTGCCTCGATGATACAAAGTGTCGTCGACGATAAGGTAGTTTTTAGCTTGATATTGTATACGTCATCGATCGTCTCTCGATAGATGATGAGAGAAATTCAAGTTTTGAAGATAGATCAAAATGTCTCCATACCAGGGGTTTGAGGACGAGATAAGGAAAATATGTTCATTTGTGAATGAATTGTTATGAATAACTTCCTCATCTAGTCAAGGGAAGTTTGATATTGACTCGACAAAAACTTGCGATTTCTTAGATTTCATTGAAGAAAAATCGATGTCAAACTCTTGCAAAATGAAAATCCACTTATTGTATTTTCCCCCTATGATATTCTTAGTAAGGACGTATTTAAATGGATTGACATCAACAACTACGATACTTTTCAAAGAAATATATAATTCCGTAATTTTTTAACCGTGTGTACGACAACCAAGGATAGCTTCTCAACGTGAGAATACTTGATTTCAGGGCTGACTAAGTTTATACTAAGGAAGTAGACAACGTGCTCATGGAGCTCATCGTCTCCCTGAACTAGAACCATACCAACTGTCCCTTCGGATGCGGAGATGTAAAACAAATAATCTCTGTTGTAGTCTAGAGGCTTCAGTAGAGGCATCGATACCAAGGCTTTATTAAGAGCATCGAAGGATTCCTTGGCTCTCTCATCCCATATAAATGGAGTTTCCTTCTTCAAGAGATGCATGAAACCCTTATTAATATTGGCTTAGTTTACTATAAACCGACGTAAGAAGTTATCTTTCCCCTGTAAACCTTGAATTTGACAAATGTTGTGCGAGGGAGGAAATCGAAGTATTTCCTCAACCTTCATAGGGTCCACCATGATCCCATTTTCAAAAACTAAGAATCCTAAAAGACGACCAGACCTAACATAGAAGATGGACTTGTGAGGCTTTAAACAGATGTGATAATAACGACATCTCTCAAAAACTAGTCGAAGGTGGGTAGAGTGATCTACTCTCTTGCAAGAGTGAGCAGTGATATCATCGAGGTAAGATTTGAAAATATGCTTGAGATCATGAAAAGTGAAGTTCATGGCTCGTTGGAAGGTTGGTCCGATGTTTTTAAGGCCAAAAGGCATTTTTCGATATGCGAAAGTACCCCAAGGAAAAATAAATGTCATCTTATGTTGGTCCTCAAGTTTGATTTGAATTTGATTGTATCATGAAAATCCATCCATAAAAGAAAAAATCTTGCTTCCCACACACTCATTGAGAATATAATCAATGAAAGGTGTCGAGAAGTTTTCTTTAGGACAAGCCTTATTCAAGTCTCGAAAATCCATACACACATGGATGGTTCCATGTTTCTTATTCACATGAACAGGGTTTGATACACATTCAGTTAAGGGAACCAGGCAGATGAAACCAACATTAAGTAGTTTCTCCACCTTTTCCTTAATAGCAGGGGCCTTCCTAAGATTAACAACTCTAAGTCATTTTCGAACATGTTTAGCATCTGGGTAAGTCTTAATATCATGTTCGACAATGCGAGGGTCGATTCTTGGAATCTCTTCATATGACCAAGAAAATACATCACAAAATTATTTGAAGAGATCGGTGTAGATCTGAATTTCTTCAGGTGAACAATCTGCACCGATATATACATTTTCAACTTTTCCAGGAATGCGAGAGATGTTGATCATGATGGTAGGATAAATAATCGCCATGTTTCCTTTGGTATAAATTCCATGCGTATCTAGTGGAACCACAGCATGATCGACCATCTCACTCAAGGTAGATATAAAATCGTCATGTTCAATCCTAACAAGCTCTGGGAGGAAGTAAGAGGGATGATGCATATCATCTCATGGCCTATCAGGACCATCCATGGCCTATCAGGACCATTCATGGCCTCTAATATCGCTTCATATGAAGGTAAAGTATCATCAAGGAAATCATGTGAGCAGGATGATGAAGTGGCCCACACGGGCTTGAGAACAGGATCCTACTCGTTCGTCTACGAGGAGACATGATGTAGGTTAGCAGTAGAGTCAAGAATATACTGATACACTATCTTTGTTGTTGACAGTGGAATTACCATTCCAATATGATACTGAACTTCACAAGACATGGTAGAAGAAAGTAGGGTCCAAGGATCGTTGAAATATGAAGTATGGAAAGGAACGAACCTCATTGACGAAGAAGACCTACTGGACATGGCATAAATGTGATGAATTGGTGCCACGAAATCAAAGGTACCCATGAGGGAGGAATACATTTCGAAACCAATATCCTAAGTTGTTGGCTGAGAATTTTTTATCATGGGGATTGAAGGTCCAACTAATGCATTGGGACTAGCATGCACAAAGGATAATTGATCAATCGTCATGATTTTCCCTTCGTGAGGAAAACATAAAGTACAAAAAATGGATGACACAAATGTAGTCATAGCATAATTCCAATTACGCCCTAGTAATAAGTTATAGTCAAGGGGCACATCAACCATCTCGACATCCACTTCCACCATCTTTCCACCTAACTAGACCGAAAGGTGGGAAGAATTATGTGGGTTAGGAAAGAACGACCATCAAATTAGGTGAACATAGTCGGAGATTGAGAAAGTGTTGGAGAGCCAACGTCTTTCCAAAATGTTAGGGACATCATGCATGTCATAGTATCTTCATCAATAATAGTACATTTGATGGTATACTTTGAGTAATCCACATGGATTTGAAAGGCCACGTGGTAAGACAAGCGAGGCTTAACATCCATGACGTCAAACTTGATAACCTTAGAGCCACACAAGTCTAGAGCTCCTAAAGAAGATACCAAGGCATTCTTATGTGAAGGAAATGTCTGGAGCACCTCCAAAGCCAACATCGCACAAGGGGTTTGATCCATATCTTCGACAATCAGGTAGTTTTGGGAAAATCTAGCATTAGGGTTGTGGGTAGAGCGTTTTAGTACTCCTTTCGGAATATGAGGCGGAGGCTCTAGATTTTCAATATGCAAATGTTTTACTGATGGAGGAGGAGACTCTAGACCTGGAATAGTATGTGAAGACCCATAATAATGAGATCAAGTGTCTACATTAATATGATACTTGACCATATTTACACATAGACGGTCACCTTCATGCACCGAGGAGTTTTGATTCCCACTAGCTACATTTTCGGCATTAGAGGAGCTTGAGGCCATGTGTTGATTATGAGGAAAAGGATTAGTCAGCACAACGGCAGGTTGAGATAAGAGCCTCACAACTTCCTCAACTTTGGGGAATAAGTGGGTAAGGTGATCATGCGTACAAAGTTTACAAGGAAACTTCACCTTCCACTTTTCTTTCTTGTCCTCACTCAGATTATTGTTCGATCTATAATTGTTAGCATTATCCTTGGGTTTATTATTATTATAACTCCCACCCTTAATATTATTACCATGTCCTTTCCTTCTATTCCCTCCCAGTTGTTGGTTACCATTCGGGTTGGTCGACGACTGTAAAGAATGCACATCCGCCTACTGAGTGGGAGTGGAGGACACAGATGAAGCTTGTCCTCCTACAAATTGGCTTAGAGATAAATATTTCAACTGGTTCGTCACCAAGTCTGTATAATTAACATTTGCAGAGCCTATAATTCCATCGGCATGAGGCCCGAGATTTTGTCTAGGGTCATAGTTCAACCTCGGTGCATCAGGAAGAATTCCGTATAACATCCCAGATTGAGCATATATGAGATCCAATTGCTAGGATTTCAAAATAGCTTCATCCTGAGATGTTACCCCAGATGTAGAAACATCCTTCGAAATATAAGGCAGTAAATACTTAAGAAACCATTCCAATAGGAACTCTGGAGGAATGTAGGCTTTGATCAACCTTTTCTGTCTACGCCACTCTTATATATGATCTGAGATATGGGTGTCTTTGTCTTAGCAGAGAGCTGACATAAGTTCTATGCTGACATCGTAACTAAATTTCAACTGGAAGTGGTTGAGAAAGACTAAAACCATCAATTAAAATTATTGTATGTTCCCCCTGGTAGCTCAATGTACCATTTCATTGCAACCCCCATGAGGGTGTGTTGAAACAATATCAAACAAATAGAATCATCGTTAAGGGATTGGATCAACACCAAAGATGAAAATTAGTGACTTGATCACCAGGATCCTCACATGTCTTGTTCTTAAATTTTGGAATATCCAAAGGAATCTTAGTGGGTATGGGGGGCCATGACCGATCATTACGCACTGGGTTGTTCATTAATCTTGACAAGTCTGGAAAATTAAGCGTGGCCAGAAAAGAGAGTCAGGGTTGTGGCATCTGAGCCCATGCTCCTAGTAAAGATTGATGTTGGGGAACTGCAGACCATCCAGGGTTCTGGTATGCACCATGGACCTATACGGTATGGTAATGTCCTCCTCCAAACTGATTCATAATAGGTTGTGTGAGAACCATCCATATAGGAATGTTATAATGCAAGTTATAAACAATGCCCCCAACTAGAGTTTCTCCAAGCTAGGGTTTTCCCATACCATGAAACTGACTCCCCCTGGTGGAAATATGGAGGATAGAGGTGGATTTGTCATACCAAACGTGTTGGTTGGAATCGCTATGGAGGAGGAAGGGGAAAAGGATGGAATATAGGAAGTATCTTGTCCACTCGGTTGATTACTCCATATAGGAGAATTAAGACTAGGATTAGACCCAGGATGAAAAGGAGGTTGGCTTCCGACCGTAGGAGTCATTTGGGGAATATGATCTCCATCAAATGAAAGTGGAATATGAAAAGGAGCCATGCCCCCGAGTCCAATACTAGGATTTCTATTATTCGTTGGAATGGAAGACGAAAATTGCGATGTCATATTCGGCATACCAAAAGAGAAAGGGTTAGAGACCAAAGGAATGTACTGATCATTGTATCCAGGCATGCCAAAAAGAGACCCAAAAGGGTTCGTTACTATGGGTTGAGTAGCAACGACAGGCCAGATAGGAGTGATGACGAGAACCTCCGGCACTACAACCGTGGTGTTTGAAGGTGTCGAAGGAGTTCCATTAACTACAGTTGGTATGGGATTTTAAGGATTCCCAATATCTTTCTGACTCAACTCGATACTCATACTTGTATGATCACAAGTATGGTAGGTGGATGTGTGTGTACCACGTTTGATAAATTTACGCATTTTATAAGGAAAAGACTCAAGATGTGGTGGTAACTTCAAAAAACGATGAGACCTGCAAGGAAGTTGTTATGGCTCCACGATGAGTCAAGACTCAAGATATAAAAAGAAATCATAAGGCCAACTAACAATCAAAGAGCACACCAAAATAAACAAAAAGGCCAAATGCACACAAATAGGATATAGTAGCTTAAAAGGGGCCTCCCTCACTAGAGTAGGTATTCCTTGCCCAAGAGGGGCCTGAGACTCCCTTCAAAATATTGGAGGTATCAGAATCAGTTATAAGGGCCCTCATGGGCTTAACAACGCAGTTGGTCAAATCCTCCCAGAGAGGTAATTTTACATAAAGGTTGTGTGTTGTCTGACCCTTATCTGACTTAGGGTACCTACAGAATAACCCCTGCAAGTAACCTATGTGGATACCTATGTTAAGAAACAAAATCCACCACTATATAACCAATGCAAAAGTGAATAGTTGTAAGTTGGGTCCACCATATGGGTAGGGTAAAAAAGCCCGAAATCTTAATAGAACCACCTCTCAGGGAGGTAAAGGTACTAGCAAGACCCCCAAATATGAATAGATCCCCATAAATATCTTTGATGCTAAGAAGGTATTAGAGGAATATATCTGCAACCAACTTCGTGTGAACTTGTTCTTAACTCCGATGTGAGTGGAGTGTCCTAACATCACTAATTACACAATGGATTTCACCACTCCCTAGTCAAAAAAATATGTTGAGTTTAATATCCTTGGAGAAGTTTACTCACAAAATCCTATTCCAAGGCTCTATATCCTATGTTAGTTTGTGTACCCTGAAAAATAAAATCGTTTCTAATCAATTTTAGATTAATCGGTGTTACTTTTAATGGTTTTGTTTAATCAAAAGATGTGTTCGTGAAACTGATGATGTTGTGACTCAGCATATTAAATAAATGAATATGAACATAAAGATAAGTCCTAATTAGTTTCAATTCTCAAAAGATGATAAGCTTTTTCAAAATGAAACTTTCAATTCAACTCTGCAATTTCAATAAGATGCAATCTTTCATATGTATAAATATCAATACTAAACAACCAAAAGAGAAAATGCCAAAATGAAAAATGTATATTTTTGTATTTTCAATATAAAGGAATGAAAATGCAAGGACTGAATAACAACTTGATATATAGACCCCACTGCAAGAAAAAGAGACAAGCTAAGAAGGATACTAAGAAGCAAACACTCAGACCAAGATGCAAGGACAACCAATGAAAAATATGATGAGAAAGAAAAACCACCCAAAAATTCAACCAAAAAAAGGTTTCCTATCACTCTGCAAGCACTCAATAGTTAGGATAGAGACCCAAGAAGACTAAAAAACCATCAAAACTCACCCAACAAACACCAAACTCAGCAAGCAAGCTAAAAACGTTGATGTACATGATTGTTTAAGAAAAAACCACGTATGTACGCACCCTATAGAAAGACAACTCAGATATGTATGTGTCTGTCAAAGGAAAAAACACATATATGTATTAAAACACTGCCAGGGTAAGGATAAGGCGAAGAAACTCAGATACAAAGTAAAAATGGGTTGTCAAGAAATCATGCGACAAGAAAAATCAAGCTACTAGATAGCAATCGAAGGAGAAAAACACTCCAAACCCTAAAAATAGAAGATTTGGTCCCCAGTATGGTCATTAATTCTGTTATGAGGAAAATCACTCTATGGCATGGGGTAAACCAAAATATATGGAATGACTGCAGAAATCAACTTTAATCCCAAGTATGCTATATAAATGTAAATTCTAACAGGACAAGATAAAGAGCCTACCTCGTCTAGACATTCGATGAAGACCATCGTTGAGCATGCAACTCAAAGCTTTATACCTAAAACTTGTCCTCAACAACCAAGATACAAAAGCATATGGTAATAATATATAAAGTTAACACATACAATAGAATAATACATTAACATTCATAACAAATATGCCCATGGAATAACAATTTAAATATTTGCAAGATATCAATTGGATGAGAAAATAGTATTTCTATTAAAATATGATCAACAAAAGTGTATAAGTGACAGACTTCTGTGTCGACACGTCTCGAAACCGAGAAACTAAGTCCCTTCCAGTTGGGCCTCCACCACTTCAATCCTCCACCAAAGGCAAGATCATATAAGAGACACAATGAGGTTCTCCATCAAAGAGGGAAGAGCTTTGGAGTTGAACAATGTGTTTAGACTTTAAAGGACAAAGGGATGCAGACTCAATGTGAAGTGAAAATTTCTCCAGAGTAGCTTTGATCTCAAAATTTGAATTCTCTCCTCCTCCATGGTTTGGATATGGCCCATTTTATAGTCTTCAAATGGAATTGAAGGGATGATTTGGAACATTTCTAGTATATGGAAGGTCAAGGATCATGGATCTCATGAGGTGACATGGAAACCCGACACAATTTTTAATTTTTAGCACCAAACTCTATGTACGCAGGTTGTAGTGGTGCAACCTGCGTATACGCATGTTGTATAATTGGTAGGGCATGTATATGTGGAAAAATATGATTTTTTGAATCTGGGAAGTGTAAAATGGGACTTCAAGTCTGCATAGGTAAATGGAAAGGCCTTCTGAGAAAGTTGCATGAGGTGAGGAAAAATATTCCTATAACACTGACCAAGGAGTGGTCAAACCCATTGTGTAATCGATGACATTAGGAGGTTTCGCACACACCAGAGTTAAGCACGGGGTTTCACAAAGTTGGTTGTAGATATATCCCTCTAATACCTTCCTAGCATCATAGATATTTCTGGGGTTCTATTTGTATCTGGGGGTATATCTAGTACCTTTACCTCCATGAGAGGCAGTGCTTTCGAGTTTCTGGGATTTTTTACCCTGCCCATATGGTGGACCATACTTGTGACTATTTTCATGTGCATTTTTTATATCATGGTGACTCTAGTTGCTTGACATAGGTAGCCACATAGGTTACTTGCAAGGGTCATTCTGCAGGTACCCTGAGTCGGATAAGGGTTGGACAACACAACCTTTATGGAGGATTACCTCTACAGGGAGATCTGACCGATTGCATTGTTAAGCCCATGAGGGCCCTTATAACTGATTCTAATACCTCCAGTACTTTGAAGGGAGTCTCAGGCCCTTCTTGGGAAATACATACCTACTCTAGTGCGAGAGGCCCCTTTCAACAACTATATCCTATTTTTGTGCATTGGCCCTTTTATTTTATTTTGGTGTGCTCTCTGATTATTAGTCAGCCTTAGGATTTTGTTGTATATCTCAATTTTTGAGTCATCGTGGAGCAAGACCAACCTCCTCACTGGTCTCTTTGATTGTTGAAGTTACCATCACATCTTGATCCTTTTCCAAAGTTGCCTTCTAAAAAGCGTAGAGTTAACAAACGTGGTACATTTATCTCCACCTCCCAGACTCGTGATCATCCAACTATGAGTTCTAATTCAGATATGAACATCTCGGGGAGTCCTTCAAATCCCTTCTCTTCTGTGATTAGTGGGATCCCCTCGACTGCTTTATCCTCAACGATGTGGGTGTCATAGGTTTCCTCATCTAGTGCTACCCAACTCGTGATTTCTACTCGACCCACATGAACGAACCCTTTTAGATCTATTTTCGGTATGTCGAGTCATGATTATCAGTCAATACCTTTGGCCTCTAATCCCATTTCTTTTGGTATGATTGACATGATGTCGCAACTCTCATCCTCTATTTCAACTACTAATGTGAATCCTAGTTTTGGGTTTGGGGGCATGACGCCTCCTTTTGTTCCTTTCTCATTTTGTAGAGGTCATATTCCCCAACAAAATCCTACAGTTAGAGGTTGGAATACTCCTTCCTCCGGGCCTAATATTATCTTTAGTACTCTGGTATGGAGTGCTCAAATGGGTGGACAATTCACTTCCTATATTTCATCCTTCATCCCCTCTTCCTCCATGCCAATTTTGACGAACACATTTATTACGGTGAATCCCCGTATGTCCTCTAGTGTTCCATCTAGAGGGAGTTAGTTTCACAGTATGGAAAACCCCCAACATGTAGTTCCTTCATATGGGGTAAATGTATATAATCCATATCATGTCGCTTCCATGGATATGGTGCCCTTACAACCTTTCATGAATCAGTTTTGAGGAGGATGTTATCCTACTAGACAGGGCCATGGTATATACCATAACCCTAGATGGTGTACAATCCCTCAACCCCAATATTTCCCAGGAGCATGGGCTCAGACGCCACAACCTCGGCTCCCTTTTATGGCCATGATTAATATGCCATATTTGTTGAAATTAATGAATGACCCTATGCGTCACGATCCGTCATGGCCCCCCATCCCCACCAAGATTCCTTCAGACATTCCAAAATTTGAGGGCAAGAATGGCGAGGATTCGGGTGATCACATAACTACTTTTCATCTATGGTTCTCATCTAACTCCCTAAATGACGATTCTATTTGTTTGAGGCTATTTCAATGCACCCTCATGGGGGTCACTGCGAAATGGTACATTGATCTACCGGGGGGAACATATGGAACTTTCAATAAGATGGTATTGTTTTTTCTCAACCACTTCCAATTGTCGGTTCATTACGATGTTGACATATAAATTTTATCAACCTTTTTCCAAGATAAAGCCACACATATCTCGAACCATATCTAGGAGAGGTGTAGATGGAAGAGGTTGATTAAAGCCTACATTCCTCTAGAGTTTCTGTTGGAATGGTTCCTTAAGTATTTAGTGCCTTATATTTTGAAGGATGTCTCTACATTCAGGAGTAACATATGAAGAAGAATCCATTTTCAAATCCCAACAATTGGACCTCATATATTCTCAATCTGATATGATGAATTAAATTCTCCACAACACACCGCGATCAAACTACGATCCTATACAAAATCATGGGCCCCATGTTGATGGCATCATAGGCTCTGCAAATTCTAAGACTACATACTTGGTGACAAACCAATTAAAATATGTGTCTCTAAGCCAGCTTGTAGTAGGACAAGCTTCGACTTCGTCCTCCACCACCACCCAGTCAACGGATGTGCATGCTATACAGTCGATGTCTAAACCGAATGGTAACCAACAACCAGGAGGGACTAAGAAGAAAGGACAAGGAAATAATCGTAAGGGTGGGAAAAATAATAATAAAGCCATGGACAACACTAATAATGATATATTGAATAATAATGCTAGTGAGAGAAATAAATAAAAGTGAAAGGTGAAGTTTCCTTGTAAAATTTGTAAATATGATCACCTTACCCACCTATGCCCCAAAATCAAGGAAGCCTCAAGGCTCTTATCCCAATAGCCTGTTGTGCTGACAAACCTATTTCCACTTAATAAACATATGGACTTGGGGACTTCCAACAACAGAAATGCGTCGAGAGGGAGTCAAAACCCCTTGGCACATGAAGGTGGCCATCTACACGTCAATATGGTCAAGTCTCAGATTGATATAGCCACTCAATCTTGTGATTACGGTTCTTCATAGACTATTATAGGTCCATAGTCTCTTCCTCCTCTGGAAACACCCTTGCAGATAAAAAAATTTAAACCTCCACCTTGTATTCTGAAAGGAGTACTAAAGCGCTCTTCCCACAATCCTAATTCCAAAGTTGCCCAGAACTATTCGATTGTCGAAGATCTGGGCCAAACATCTTGTTCGGTGTCATCTTTGGAGGTGCTCCAGACATGTCCTTCACCGAGGAACGCCTTGTTATCTACATTAGGATCTCTAGACTCGTGTGGCTTGAAGGTTATCAAGTTTGACATCACGGATGTTAAGCCTTGCTTACCTTACCACGCGACCTTTCAAATCCATGTGGAGTACACGAAAATTACCATCAAACATATTTCAATTGATGAAGGTGATGAAACATGAGTGATGTCCCTAACTTGTTGGAAATCAATTGGCTCTCTCACCCTGTGTCAATCTATGACCATGTTGAATGCATTTGATGGGAGTTCGTTTCAATTCCACAAAATCCTCCCCGCTTTTCCAGTCCAGTTAGGTGGGAAGACTGTGGAAGTTGATGTCGAGTTGGTTGATATGCCTCTCAACTACAATTTACTACTAGGTTGTAATTAGACTTATTCCATGTCAATCATCATGTCGTATATTTTTCGTACTTTATGTTTTCCTCGTGAAGGGAAGATAGTTATGATTGATCAGTTTTCCTTTGTGCACACTAGTCCTAGTGCATCGGTTGGACCTTCGGTCTCTATGATTGATAATTCTCAGGAGGAAACTGAGGATGTTGGTGTCATAATGTATTCCTCTTTGATGGGTAGCTTTGATTTCATGGCACCAATTCACCATATTCATTCCATTTCCAATGAGTCTTCGTCATCGATGAGGTATGTTCATTTTCGTACTTCATATTTCAATGAACCTTGGACCCTACCTTCCCCGAGTATGTCGTACAAAGGTCAGTCACACATTGGGATGGAAATGACATTGCCAGCAGTAGAAGTTGCATATCAGTTTGTTCTTGACGCTATTGTTGACAGAACCTTCCTCCTCGCAAACGAATGAGGTGGATCATGTTTTAGATCCCATAGGGTTCGCTCAACCATCTTGTTCACATGATTTCCTCGATGATACTTTACCTTCAGATGAAGCCATATTAGAGGCCATGTCTGTTCTTCATAGGCCTTGGGATGATATGCATCATCGATCATATTTTCTCCTAGAGCTTGTTAAGATCCAACATGGTGACTTTAGTTCTAGCTTGAGTGAGGTGGTTAGTCACACCGTGGCTCCATTAGATATGCATGGTATTTATGTTGAAGGAAACATGGAAAGTATTTATCCTACCATCACGATCGACATCTCTCATATCCCTGATAAAATTGAGAATTTATATATCAATGAAGTTTTTTTTCTAAAGAAATTCATATCTAGAACGATCTCTTCAAAGAATTCTGAGATGTATTTGCTTGGCCATATGAAGAGATCTTAGGGATCGACCCCAGGATTGTCGAGCATGATATTAAAACCTATCTGGATGCTAAAACTGTTCAAAAGCATATTAGAGTTGTTAATCCTAGGAAGGCCCCCACATTTAAGGCAGAAGTAGAGAAGCTACTTAATGTTGGCTTAATCTACCTGATTCCCTTGACTGAATGGGTGTCCAATCCTATTCTCGTAAATAAAAATCAAGGAACCATCCATGTGTGTGTGGATTTTAGAGACATGAATAGGGCATTTCCTAAATATAACTTCCCTACTCCTTTCATTGACCATATTCTTGACGAGTGTATGGGAATCAAAGTCTTTTCTTTTATGGACAGATTTTTAGGGTATAATCAAATCCATATCAAACTTGAGGACCAACATAAGACAATTTTATTTGTCCTTGGGGTACTTTTTCATATCGGAAAATGCCTTTAGGTCTTAAAATCTTCGGAGCAACCTTCCAATGTGCCATGACTTTTTCATTTCATGATCTTAAGCATATTGTCGAAGCTTACTTAGATGATATCATTTCTCACTCTCGGAAGAGAGTAGATCACTCCACTCACCTTCGATTAGTATTTGCGAGATTTCATTATTATCTCATTCGGTTGAACCCTCACACGTAAATATTTTGTGTTAGGTTTGGTCATATTTTAATATTCATAGTGTCTGAGCATGGGATCATGGTAGATCCTATGAAGGTTGAGGCAATACTTCGATTGCCTCCCCTATGCAACATTTGAAAACTTCAAGGTTTACAGGGGAAGGCTAACTTCCTGCATCGTTTCATAGTGAACTATGCCAATTTAACTAAAGGTTTCATGTGTCTTTTGAAGAATGAAATTTTGTTTATATGGGATGTGTGAGCCCATAAATCCTTTGATTCTCTTAAGGAAGCTTTGGTATCAACACCTCTAATGAAGCCTCCAGACTACAGTAGAAACTATTTTCTTTATATCATCGCATCCAAAGGTACAATTGGTATGGTTCTAGTTCAGGAGAAGGATGAGATCCATAAGCAAATTGTCTATTATCTCATTTGAAACCTAGAAGGTCCTGAAATTAAATACTCTCACATAGAGAAACTGGCCTTGGCCGCCATACATGCGGTTCAAATATTACAACATTATATCTTACTTTACAAAACTACTATGGTTGTGGATATCAATCCATTTGAATACGTCCTCACCAGTTGTATCATAGGGAGGAAATACAATAAGTGGATTGTTATTTTGCAAGAATTTGATCTCGAGTTTGCTTCTGCAAAATCTAAGAAATCAGTGGTTTTTTCTGAATTAATGTCAAAATTCCCTCGACTAGATGATGGCATTTCTTATGATGATTCATTCGCATATGAACATATTTTCCTTATCTCATCTTCATACCCCTGGTATGAAGACATTTTTATCTATCTTCAAACCTTGAAGCTACCCCAACATCTGTTGAGAGACGATCGACGACGTATATGTCATCAGGATAAAAGCTACCTTATTATTGATGACACTTTGTATCGTCAAGGGGTAGATAATATTTTATGTCGTTGCTTAACTCATGAGGAAACTGAGGATGTTCTCAATTACTATCACAGTGGGGCATGTGGTGATAATTTATCCGAGCTTGCAACAACCCAAAATATATTGTGAGCCAGTTATTTTTGGCCATCAATTTTTAAATATTGTGTTGAAGTGGTTAACAAGTGTCACCCTTTCTAGGTGTTCACTTGGAAAATGCACTCACACCCAAACCATCTTCACCGAGTCATCACCATTGGTCCCTTCACCAAGTGGAGGGTATATTTTATGGACTATAACCGAGCCTCGGATGGGGGGCACCAACATATTATCGTGGCCACAGATTATTTTACTAAATGGGAAGAGTCCATGCCTATCGTTAAATCGGATGGTAAGACTACAACATTCTTTGTATTCAACCATATTATAGCCCAGTTTGGAATCCAAAGAGAGATTTTCATTGATCGTGGAAGTCACTTTCAGAATGAAATGATGAAAGAGTTAGCATCAAAACTAGGGTTTAAGAACGATCAGTATTTCCCTTAATATCCTGAGGAAAATGGACAAGTAGAGGCAGTGAATAAATCTCTCAAGACCATTTTGCAAAAAATTGTCATCCAGAGTAAATCTGACTGCAATATGATGCTTTACCCTACACTTTGGGCATACGAAACCATAGTAAAGACTTCCACTGGTTTCTCTCCTTTTTAGTTAGTACATGGCATGGAGTAAATTATTTTGATTGAATGCGAGATCCCTTCCCTTAAGTTGGAAATTGAGCTCCTACCTGACACATCTGATCTTGAAGAATTCCTCATGCACTTGGAGCACCTCGATGAGAAGCATTGAGATACCTCTACGACTATCAAAGAGAATAAATGATGTGTTAAGGTTCAATACGATAAGTATGCTTGTCCCCGACAGTATGTTGAGGGTGACTTGGTTCTCCTTTATGACCAAGCCAAAGAACCATTGGGGGAAGGTAAGTTCAACCCCATGTGGCACAGTCCTTATATCGTACGATGTGTATTAGAGAAAGGATCCTATGAATTAGAATATTATGAAGGGAATATGATAGATGAGCCCAGATATGGGCTCTACCTCAAAAGGTATTACACTTGAGCCCTCAAACTTTGGTGTGACTTTTGTATAATCATGTATCTTAGTGTATATACTTCTTTACCTTTTCCTTTGTGTCATTGAATTTCTTATCAAGTCTTCCCTTGGTTGGAATATGTCAACGAAATCTTCGGTTTACTTGGGATTCATGGATGGTGCTAGTCATCATATGTAGAACATGGCTTCCGCCGCTTGGGTCATTTACTCACCCAAGGGCCAACTGGTGTCCTCAGGTGGCGATCGTCTGGAGCCATCAATGAAAAATGTGGCTGAGTATAGCATCATTATAGAGATATTACACGATGCCATTTCATATGGTGTTCGATCTCTATAAGTTCTCCTGGACTCCTAGTTAGTCGTATGTGAGTTGAATGACAATTATTGTGTGAGAGATCCTACTCTACTCCAACGATTCCTATGGGTAAAAAAATTTGGAACGATACTTTGATTTTCTTACTTATAATCACATCCATATAAGTTCTAATCATGTATTTGATTCATATGCTAATTATATTTTAGATTTCCATTTTTCACATAACTAAGTAATGAAAACACATTCATACATTTACACATTGTAACATATATAAGTAAAGCCGAAGACCAATTTTTTTATATTTCATCCTTTCAAGTCCAAAAAATATGGTGTCAAAGTACAAAATGGGGCTCACACCCTCAAAATACACATATGGCCAATACATAACATGACCATGGAATCTACACTTGTGGTGTTGGATGTGTATCATTATATAACACTACAAGTTTTGCAAGAAACTGGAAGAGTCGCACCCACGCACGAGGTGCACCCACCACCTACCACCGCATCACCTCTGGAATATCCTCCACTTGAACCATAGGAATCTTGTGCGTCAATTGAGACAGGTTCCCATACACATTTTGTAGCACTCTCTCTGCATCCCCTCCTACTATCTCATCTCCTCGGCTCCTTTGTTGATGTCATGGGAATCCCTCTATCCATCGTGGACCTACGTCTGCATAATAAATCAATTGTTAATACTTGATACCATGCAAAAATATTTGCGTATTTTATTTTTCCTTTATCAAAATTGAAAAACACAAAAAAATGAAATATATAAAACCATTTCTTACCAATATCACTATAGGCGGAACCTGGTGGAAAATGCATGTCAGGATCCCCTCTGTAGTCGATCCCTCCATAAGGATAGTCGTCAATGACTATGACCTGTCGGCGCTAATAGAAAAAGAACTCATCATTGTAGGGGGTTGACACCCTACCACCTCCTAGCCACCTCATCAAGTTGGTCCACCATGACATGGCTGGATCGCGCAATCCATGTGGAGTAATCTCTACTTTAGGGATCAAACCTGGTACTCTATCAAAGAAAAAACTACAAAGTATGAATGCAAATCCAAAATTTCTCATTCGCCCTTGTTTACAATCCGTCAAATTGCTCTTCATGTTAGCCAACAGTGAGGTACACCATTCATAAATAGTGGGTCTTAAACAATCCACCACGTAGAGCATGAGTGGCCTTGATGAATAGTGCAATGAGGCCGACCTCGAAATCTGTGTGAATACAAGAATGATGATCTTTAGACTCAGGTTATCGATCACCCTGATAGGGACTTGGGTCCTTACTTTATCTATGTCTATAACATAGTGGGTGGAAATGTACTCCTCCATAGTCATACCACCCCAAGCCCCTTGGGCCTTGAGATTCACTACCTCACCCTGATGAGACAATCCTGTAATAAAGTATATATCATCCACTTCAATACTCAATGGTTTCCCATCGAGATTGAATGAATCTGTCTCTGGATCCTAGTAGTTTACCAGTAATTGGAGTAACCTCACTTGAGCCCTCATTACTTTGAGAGACAAAATTTTATAAAGGCCACATCATTTTAAATCTTGTTGGGCCCTTGTATCTCTTCCCACTACTACATATATCTCCTCATGCTCCCTTTCCCTCCATTCACTAACCATCTTGCAAAGGAAATACCATTTTTTGAATTAGTATTGTTCACGGACTTGTACATGGGATAACTTGATAACATTCGCATATAGGAATTCATATACACATGCATGCTTCGCTTTTCCCGCATATATGGGGTCATATACATGATCTGATGATCTGTCACCCGCATACACCCTAGTTTCCATATAACGCCCTCTAATACTCAAAAAATGGGGACTAAAGCTGGAATTTAAACCATTGAAATTGAAGGGGAGTGGATGGGCACTTACTTGGTCCAGATGGTTGTTGTTTCCGTTGATCATAGCTCCCACAATCGCCACTTGAAGATCATGGGGAAAATGGCCTAAAATGCACTATGTGGGTGAAAAAACTCAAATGGTATGGGAATTTTTTTATATTTTTACTATTAATAGAAATTTTTACCCACTTTCTATTGTTATTTTCTATTTTTTGACCTTTATATGGACTAATAGATCAGTGGAAACACTTGTTTTTTGGTGGTTTTGTCCATGATTTTTTACAGTTTCTAGTGTCGTATCACCCGTTCATTCCTTCAACATGTATATTCTTTCACCGACATATAGGATAGGTTTTCACTCTGTTTTTCATTCTTGCATCATCCTATGACCGTGATCCATACACCCTAGGTACGAACCCATTTCTTAGCGACACAAAACCTTCTCACTACTACTAGAAGCGTTGTTATTAAGTGGTAGAGACTTACCAAACATGGGTGCCCTAGTTAGAACCTTTGTGTCATTTGGTTCCCATGAAGAAGTTATTCCATAGGACCAGGAGTTCTTTATAGCCCAAATATGACTTTATGTTCAAACCCGATTTTCTTACTCATAAGCATTCTGACCATTACCTATGGGACTCCCCCCTTAAGTCTTGGTTAGGCTATTTTTTGACTCTCGAAAAAATGAAAAGATTGTTGAGTGAACTTGTCTCTTTCACACTCGTTAAATGGTTTTGAAAGTATGTATATTTGGTATAAGTTTAACACTTTTCTGGACCAAGTAGACTACTTACAAAAAAGGAATACTCTAGTCACCATTGGCTAGAAGAGTTCTCCTGGGTATTATTTTATACTTTTTCAGGCCTAGGCGACAAAATCTACGAAAAAGGAAATTTTTTGGAGTTATGTTGTAATTAAATTCCATCTTCCTACTTGCATTATTCATCCTATTTTCGGTTCCCAGTTTCTCGTTATAAGCCCCTTACCTCCGCAATTTGCATCACTAGCCAAGCAGTGCCTTCCATATATCCTTTTCATCTTGACACCCTGTACCCTTAGAGGAAACATCCCCCCGAGTATCCATGCCCCACATGCACTTCCTTGCATTAAGCATAGGCATGTTCCATTGTTTGGAACTATTTGCATACTCATGACACTTATTTCCTCTCATGTATCATAGCATTTATTTACCTATGAAAACAAAAACGTGTGGGAAAAGAATATTATATCATATCGACAACAATCGTGTCGCCTTTGAACAAAGCACAAAATTTTGAGTCCATTTTCATCCAAATTTTGGGTTAGCATGACCTTAGGAAGATGATCTTGTTACTTAGAGTTTACTCCTCTAACTGATTATTCTTCCAATCCGTATGGAGAATTTGTTGATACCTCATGCATCACAATTTTTTATCAATGATCATCATCAAGTGTATGATGCATGATTTATCCATATGTCTCATTATCTTGTTCAAAGGAATTCTATAAATCCGTGTCGACCATTTCTTGGAAATCTTGTCTTTGCATGTTAGCCATACCTGTTATCACTGAAATTTCGTCCGCACATGGCGACAAGAACTCGGCATCGTCAAACAGTAATGAAGTCATTCATGGCACTGAATTAATTTCACAGCATTCCAAAAAGGTCAAAAACTATACAAAGTAACCAAAAATTGAAGAGCGCTTTACAGAAGTTGGGTGCGCGCACACATGCACGGAACATGAACGTACC
>ML808771.1:73675-87245 GCA_009831015.1 Picea engelmannii
CATTTTACATTTTCTTCTCAAAAATGAGTTATATTTTTTAATTTATTTTATTTTATATAATTTATTTCTCTATTAATTATGATTTTCCTATTTCTCTAATTTTATTTTTTTTTAAATTATTATCCATTACATTATTTTAGCTCTTCTTATTTATTTTTTATTTAAAAAATTTATTATCCATTACATTATTTTAGCTTTTCGTAATTATTTTTTATTTTATAGGTTTGTTAAAATTTCTTTTTTATTATTATTTTATTATTATTATTTTAATATTATTTATTTTTTATGTTTTTTTTTTCTTTTTTCCGTTATCATTATTTTAATATTTTTAAATTATTTTTCTTTTTCCATTTTTTCCATTTTTATTTTATTTTTCATTATTAAATATTTTATTTTTAAATTAAATTATATTTAATTTTTATCTTTTTTTTTTTAATTAAAATCTTATAAATTAGGTATAGGGATCCATAGTTAGTATAGTTAAACGACTTCCTCCTTTCATTTTATTCTCAAGGGAATTTATATAAATGGGACCTATAAAAGTTTATGTTCAATTCAAAAAGTTTGGATAATAAAATTCGAATTAATTATAACACAAGTGGAGTGAGCAACATTAAAGTTGTTTAGTATCAACTTTTTATGAAAAGTTTGAAAAAGAATAGAAGAAAATTAGTTTACAAATGAATTACAACACATATTAATAGATTTTTATTTTAATAATAAAAATAATTATTAAAAAAACATATTTGCAAGGAAAGGATGCATAGTGCAAGCTTCATATGGGGTGTCAGGGACGCAATCAAAGCGTCGGTGGGTCCCCGAACCCCCACTCACTTGGCCTCCATAACTGTGGACAGTTGCCAGCCGCCTCCATCATCCACCTCGCCTCCTCATGCGGTTTAATACCCCCTGTCGTTATCTCTTTCTCGCACTCGAACACCCCTATCCTGGCTCCCATCTCATGATTTTGCACGCAACTTACCAGTTCGATCCTCCTTTCCTTCACATGCAGTATGGGAAGGTGGTGAATTCGTTGAGTTTTATGGAGGATACAACCCATATCTACATTAATCATGGGAGCATTCTTCACTCATGGGCCCCGACACTGGGTGGCTATGTTATTTGCGTCCCCTTCTTGCTGCATTACTACTTGTCTCTACATGTTTGTCTCTCTTGTCCCTTGTTTCCCTCCTCAGCTTCCCTACTGCACCCTGAGGTAGGAACTTCCTCCCCCTTCTCGCTCTTGAGTCTTACGCTCTGTTTCTCCAATTCCTTTGATATGGCTTTGGGTAGCTCTTCTAGTCGAGGTCGCGGGGGCACCTCACGTAGACCCATAACTTGGTCAAGCTTTTGACTGGTGAACGCAGCTGAAAATTCAGCAGATACCTATCACTCAATCACCCCTCCAGAAATTCAGTCGGAAATGGACCTAGCTGAGGTTGATGTTCGTGTTCTAAGGAAGTTCATCTCAGACAACGAGGTGAAGGAGACCACCAACTCGTGGGTTCCTGATACTGGTTCTGTCTGTGGGCGGTCCTTGCAGTACTTGAAAACTATGGACATCTATTGGCACCTGAAGACTCTGATGGGCAGAGTTCTATTGGACCACCTTGAAGCCTGCCAAGAAGTCCTCTTACAGCTCAACGACGTGCAGCTCCAGATCAAGTTGATCGACCACAAGCTAAACCTGGTCGCTAACAAGCTAGCCAGCATGGACTTGTCCAATCTAGACTATGCTCAGCCCCAATAAATAGAAGTTAAAGGAACATTACTTGGGACTTTACAATTCAAGTAACGCAATTAAAGTAATTGACAAATGTAATAAAAGTGACTATATATTGTCAAAATGAGAAACCACGAAGTTCTCAAGGAAAATTACGTGTTAAGTAGACCACCCCTAAGGATAATATGTATAACTATAATGGGATAACCAATGAGTTATTTTCTATAAAAATAATAAATATACTATTATGTATAAAATATAAGGAATTACAAACTTAAATAATTATAATGCAATAATTTGTCATGAATATATACAATATAGTATTGTTAATCTTTTTAGCTTCAAGGGTTTGCTTTGGTCCTTGTTGTTGGTTACTGGTCTTGCTCCCCTTGGGCTTAGGTCCTATAATTAGGGAGTTTACCCCATTTACCATCTATGAATTATGGGGAAGTACTCAAACATTTTTCCACAAAAAATTTCTTAGAAAAAAAAGTTAAAATTTCTTTTATATATATATATATATATGTATATATATATATATATATAATGTAAAAAAATTAAATGATATTTTAATATTTATTAAATAATTTTGTAAAGTAATTAAAATAGATTATTTTATAAGTTTTAATATTTATTTTTAAAAACCAATATATAATTTTGTTGAATAAATTCAAATGAGTTTTCCTATACCAATTTCAGTGGCCAGTTCGGTATACACATTGTCCTCTACCAACATCGATTAAGTTTCATCATAATGTTTTCATCACTAATAGCATAATGATGTTTTCATCAAATAGTATAATAACATTGTGATGTTTTCATCAATAATAACATTATGATATTTTCACTATTAATAATTTAAATAAATGTAAATTAAAAAAATACAATATTAATAATAATATTGTGATGTTTTTAGTATAATATTTTTATTAATAAATAAATGTAAATTATAAAAAAATTATTTTTAAAATATAATAAATATTTTTAAAATTAAATTAAATTTAAATAAAAAAAATTTAAATTTAAATAAAATGTATTCCTTGCTCCAAAAGGATTAATAACAAATCCACAAATTCTTTGAAAGCATTTAAATAAATTCATAGACTTGGGCTAAGAGAGAAAATAACATAAATGGAGCCCTGGATGGGGTGACACAAGGCACTCCAGTGACACTAGGCTTAGCACTAAGCCCGAGCATAAATGTCGATGGCCGCCACCCACAAGTCTGCATTTACGATGGTGGACGTTCATAGCTGCAGCTATACGACGGAGGGACTCCTCCCTCGCGCGATCATTTATGCCCACAGCACACTCAGTATGACAGGGGTTAAAGGCGGACAAGTGACCTCAGCCTCTGGTTATTTGTTTTCTTTGGTGCCCGGACAAAGCAGGACTACTCCTGTTTCAGCTCTTGTCCTCGCATGGATGCTCTGGCGCAGTCCTGCACCCCTCTCGTCCTGGCTCACTCCCTTCTCGTTTCATTTTGGTAAGGATTCTCCTGGCATTTTGCTTTTTTGTGTGTCGGGACAGAGTCAGTCTGCTCTTGCTCTGCACCTGCAACCACTCTCGTTCGGGCTTATTAGCTTCTTGCTGCAACCGCTCTGTACATTCATACATTCCCCAGATACTATGGTTAGAAAACGAGGCAGGCCTCACCATGGCTCGGCCTGGAATGCCCACAAGGTGCAGCGGTAACGGAAAGAGAAATTGGAACGTGCTCTGGCTTTGGCGACCTCCATTCTTCGGAAGAAGGCTCGGGTTGAGAAATTGGCACTGCTCGGCACCATTGCAGAGTCGGGAGCCGGCTATAGTAGAGGAGCCACGACATTTAAGCCGGGAGACAGGCAGGAGGCTGGAGCTGAGGACGCATTTCCCACCTGCTTCGTGGAGGAAGATTCGTTTATGGAGGACCTGTCGACTGCAGAGGAGCTCCGCGCCATAGAGGTGACCCACCGGGATGAAAGCAGACCCAATCTGGCTCAGGAAGACGACATCCTCGGCTGCATCGTTGAAGAAATTCCCTAGCCAGGTGACTACAACCCCACCAGCCATGATATGCAGGCAACTGGAGCAGAGGTGAACGCGGATAACAAATGCTCGGCGAGGAAGGCTGCAGGGGATGCTGCGGAGCAGATGGAGTTCGGTGCTGGAATTGGAGTGATAGTGGAATTGAAGAATGTTCCCCTCAACGATGTGGGTGGCGGTTTGCATGGCTCTCTCCTCTGTGCAAAGCATCTGGCTCTGGTGTTCGAACTCCGAGGCCACATGGCAGACCTGGAGCATAGGGCCCTTCTCATGGGCCAACGCTTGAACTTGCTCCTCGACGCGTATTCCAATGCTCCAGCTCAGCGTAAGTGCCCCCTCTGCGCGCAGGATTTTTTCATCCCGACTGGGTCCACATGGCAAACTGGCAAGGGAAACAGGTCACCAGGTACCTAGGTTTTTATGCTTTCTTGGTTCTTAGTCTTATCGTATTACTGTTTTATGCTCATTTGGACTATAGACATTTGTCCTGGTTTCCACCGGGCAGGACAGATGCTACTTTCTTTCCTTTTTTATCATGCAACTGTTATTTTCTCTCCACTTATGCTGGTTTCCGGTAATCGGCAGCGTTTTTGGTAACTTAGACCTATACCACTGTATATCTTGTCAATTTTTTTTGATAATCTAATATAGCAGGTTCCAATTTTTTATTTTAAAAAAATAAATAAATAACATAAATGGAAAGGCAAACATGATCACAATCCTTTCATTAAATATAAAATTTAATTTTAAAGTTAGTGTTGAAGGATAAAAAACTAGACTCCTACCATCCATGCATGCTTCCGGATGTAATACATAGATATATCTACTACATGCAAAATTTAATTTATGAAATTAATAAAATTAATAGAAAATTAAAAGATCTTCAAATTGTTCTATTACTCTACTGTATAGAGGTAATGTAAAAAATATATAAATTAATTAACTTAAATTTATCTTGAGATGGATATTTTAAATGTGCACATGTCTATAAACAAATGCATATATCACACGCTTTTAAATTGATAACCATTGCAGTGTTGTCTTATACCACTAAAGTCACGTTACGTGTGTGCTTCTCAAACTAGTAAAATGTTGTGATGAGCATGGATTCATCGCAAAAGTGTCATCTTCATGCCAGTAATTTAGATTTTGTAGCCACTATTAATAAATATTTAAAATGTAAACCTTTAAAATCGACATTAAAAGGCTTCACAAAGACTCTACCCAAAAGTGTGCTAAAAAAACCTGGTGACCAAGTTCTAGAACAAGAGTAGAGGTAGCATCCTCATCTAGAACATAAGCTCCAACCCCCTCAACAATTTTTACTGTAGCTTACAAGCCTGCATGCATCTGATTATGAGTATGTTCATGATTCACCCCATTATAGCTGTTATAATCTCCTAACTAATGGAATTCATTAATGCAAGGAAGTTATGAGGCTGAGTGGCTTTGATCAGATCTGGGGACTTGGGTATTGGTCACTCTATAGCCTACTTGTATGCCTTGGAGGGTGCCCCATGTGGCCATTGTATATAAAATAGAGACAAAAGAAAATGCTAATAATGACATTGTGAATGTTATCAACAAATTAACATATGCAAAATAAAATGCCATGACTTCTTTTGTTGATATTGGCTTTGACAATTAGTGCAAACGTGTGGTGGAGAGAGTACTAGAAAAATTCAAGTGTATCGATATTCTTGTGAATAATGCAACAGAGCATTTCTACAAGGAGAGCATGAAAGAAATGAAGCCTAATCAGTCGATATTCTTGTGAATAATGCAACATAGAATTTCTACAAAGAGAGCATTGAAGAAATAAATCTTCATTAGTTGGAAAGAACTTTCAAAAGAAATGTTTTTTCCCAGTTCTTCTTCACTCACCACTCCCTCAGGTGCAAGGGGGTAAGCAATTACCATTAAATATGTTTGCTTCCTCTACATATTGAAAATAAACAATATCTTTGATAAATCACTTTTCTTCAGATGGAGATCATGATTGCATGCAATCCCCTCCTCTAGATCCACCTCATCAATTAAAAGTAGTAGCTTCTCATCTACCATATCTTTGTGGATGACCAATAATAGTGAATATAAAAGGATTAGAATTAAAAAATATATATATTGACGTATGTTGTACATACCACTGAGTTCCATTGATACAATTGATCTACAACATAATTACAATCTAGCAATCTAACACCCTTCAACATAATCATAATCTAATAACCTGCCAATGACAATCCAAGAAGTAAATTCCAACAAAAATCCAAGAAGCAAATTATGATAAAATATTCCAAGAGAAAGTTATATTGGTACCCAGTTTTGAATCCATGGCCAGACCTTTATCTTGGGATATATTCAAAGTTATGGTAAATCAATTGTATATATTGAAACAAAGAAAACTGACCTAACTTGGCCTGCACAGGTGTGTCGACCTTACTATGAGAGTGTGTCAATCTCACCGACCTACTCAGGTAGTGTGTCGATCTTCCCTTCCCATAGTGTGTTGGGTACAAAAAGTATCGTCCAATAAATGTAGGAAAGGGCTCATTTATTACAAGGACACACTGCAAGTGACATCAATTTAAGATGGCATAACCTCACGAAGATCACAAAACACTAAAATGAGAAAATGAAACAACGGAATTATGAGATGTGGAAGGAACATGGAAGGGTTCAATAGGCCACAGACAAAGGATGAAAAGTTGAGGAGAAATATCCCTTAAAAGAACGCCTTCTACGTAGTAAAATAATTTACGTTTGGTTATGAAGAGAAACTTTCAACATTTACATGGAGTAAAATCATCAACTCATAAATTTAAATTTTACATGTTAGAAAACTATCTACCCATCATTTTTTCTTTATAAAATATCCTATAAACCAGTAAGTAAGTGTATATATATATATAATATTTTTGTTTTCTTCTTTGCATTTTTCTATTATTTAATATATATTAAATAAGAGTTGTTTTATGAGGATTATATATATATATATATATATATATATATATATATATATAACAATTTGTGGGTGGTAATACAAAGAACTTGAAACTTTAAATATTGGGGTTCTAAGTACTAGGTGTAAAAAGGAATTGTTTAAATTCCAAAAGTATATTCCAATGCTTAGAATACCATAAGCAAAAAAATAGGTAGATCAAAGTGTGCTTGGCACTTAAAGTGTGTCGATGTGCACATGAAGAGCTTCTTCAATGCAAAGTTCAAATAGAAGAAAGAACAATTTAAAGATAATTTTATATGAATTTCTTTTTTTTATGAAAGGTTTGCTTAATTTTGAGAAATCAAAATCTCTTTTAAATACGTTTATAGGCAAGCTTATTTGAAATTGTAAATATGAGGTAGCTAATGTTTAAACAATATTGAATCCAAATTTATTAACAATCAAGTAATTTGGCTAAACCAAAGCATATTTTTAGTTTGTGTTTATTGTTAAACTAATCTTGTTTATTATTAAGTTAATATTGCTTTCTTCTCTAGATGATTTGATTATAAACTCCATTTTGATAGCATTTTGTATTCATGAATATTTTTTTAACATACAAATGGCAGGCTATTCATTTATGTGAATGTAAATTGAGAGGTAGTAAAAATATTGGAACATCGTGAATTTTTTTTATGGTAAGGATAGACGTCAAATTTTAACACTTAATAACAAACAAACAATAGACACACACATATAATTGAAATGGTCTAAATATCACAAGTATGATTTACCACATTTTGTTTATACTTAAAACAAAAACAAATTAACTCGTTGGATGTTTGTATTTAAGGTGGGTTACTGTGGGAATGTGTGTAAAACAAACTTGAAGAAGTCATAATGTGGATTAATTGAGAACTATTGAGGTTTTTTTAGAAACAAAAAAAGGTTGAATAGACAATGGGTTCAACTAACAATCCATCTATTATTGACTAGATTGAACCAATTGAGTGTAGATTAGTGGTCTTGACTAGGTCAACCGACCGAATGGGTGTAGAACAAGGTAGAAAACACAACTTATCTAACCATTTGGGGTCACCTTGGGTGCTCAAAGTTTCCTAATCAACCTTAATCATGAATATTGGTCATGCACTCAAAGCATAAATAGATGATTAAGTAGAATGATCTATAATTAAGTCTTTTAAATTAATAAACATTATGTGTACATGGATTGATGAAAACACACTCTATTGTAATTTCGTAAAAGTGCTTCTAAACACCACCCACTATTCTTGGACTTTGTTTTTTTATTATGCAATGAACCTATGATTTCTAAGACATATGATGGTAGGGATTTGGCTCCCAACTACTTCCATATGTGTTAGGGTCCCACCCTAACTCCCTTGGTTAGGAGAATAGTTTGTTACTTAATGTAGTGGGGACATATCTATTAAAGAAGGACCACAAAGTAGTAGAGTGTGAAATCAATAAATGTAAGTTGGCCTCATTAAAGAAGGTCCATTATTTAATAGTTGTGGACTTATTAATGGAGGCCCACTACGTTATTAGGGTTTTGTCCAGCTAGAAAATATATATAGTAGTAGAAGATATGCAATATGGTGTTAAGTGAATAATATTGTATTTGTATTTCTTTAATTAGTTGTAGGTTTCCCCTTTGAAGAGGCAAGTGAACATTGATCTCTATTCCACATATCAATCAAGATTTTCTTATTGTTTCCATTTCCATACTTTGGTTTTGTTTATTTTTATTTCCACAGTTATATTTCTATCTATCTTTCTCTAAACATTCCATTTCAGCTAACAAGGAACATTTCAAGTGGTATCAAAGAAATTTCCTATGCCAACACAAACCCAAATTTTATATTTATTTTTAAGGAAAGAGACATGTTCTGGCATCTTTAAACACAAATATTTTTCACTTAGTGGGTAAAATTGCAGCTAGAGAAGCATACACATAGGAAATACAAGTGGAAGTCACTTGGTTGGAAACCCTTACACAACATGTTGACACCCCTTCAAGTAGTACTATATTAGACATAATTTTCATATGGATTTTCTCTTCCATATACCTTCGAGTATATTGGAATCCCCCTAGGAGAACCTGGAACCAGCCTTATGTAAACCTGGTAGTTTTCTTGTTGTTATAGTAGATTGTGAAGATCATTCTCTGGTACCTAGGAATTGATTAGTACAATTAAGGGTACAATCTAGTGTCCTTAGCATCGTGAGAGATTCGACCAAGTATTATTGTTGGAAACCCATCAGTATATCAGAGAGCTATAGCACATGAAACTCCTTTCTCCTTAGGACCCTATAACCTTAGCCTCTATAGAATGGGAGGTTCGGAAATAATTTTGATAGAATATCAAGAATTTGGGAATTCTATCACCGAAGTAATATTCAGATAGGACTAATACTCCCACCAACATTTAAAAAAAAAGGAGAGAAAAGAAAAGAAGAAGAAGAAGAAGAAGAATAAATTATGGGGCCCACCAATACCATTACGATAGACCTAGCTCAAAAAGACTCATTGCATGATTATAAGTGCATTGGTATAGCTCTTTAGTAACATTTTCTTTATGTGGACTCATAGATTGTTCCTTGTGACCCATCTCAAGTGATTCCTCTTATGACATTGATTGTGTTGGGATAGCTCTTGGATAACCTCTTAGTTGGTCCCCATGGTCCCATGGTCCCATGAACCACACTACTAACATGTTAGCCATGGACGAACTAAATTAAATGGTTTAATATCTCACCCAATCAATAAACTTAATTGAGACCAACATGACTTTGCTCAATGCACAACTCAACCTTTGTTTTGATAAGATTGAGAAGTTGGAAGGTAAGCATCATGATGGTGGCAATTTCTCTGGTTAAGGATTTAATAAGGGTAAGCATGTGGAAAATAAAGAAGGTTACAATAATAACCACTCATTTTCTAACCCTTCCCACAATCTAATTCCTTGCTTACCTAAATTTGATCTCAATACATTGGATGGGTTTGAATCGATAGGTTGGATTTTCCAAATGGAACACTACTTTTTCCTCCATGGAATATATGAGGATGACCTATTGAAACTTTGAATTGGTTTTTTATATCTATATTAAGAACATTGGTATTGGTGGAAATGGGATAAGAAATCCTCTCCAAGGTTCATTATATGGAAGTAGTTTGTGAAAGATGTTGGAAATTGTGTTGTCATTGATGTTAAAGGATGTCATTGATATCATAGACAAGGGGAGACTAGAGGAAGTAGAGAAGTTGAAGGAATTTATGAGTTATATGTTTATTCTACATGAATGAAGATGAGAGGAACTGTGTATGAAAATAATTTTCTTGTATATTGATGGGTCTCTATGTGCGAATATGATTGCATACAATTGAGTTTCTGTAAGTATTTTTTGTTCATCTGGAAGAAAAAGTGACTAAGAAAGAATAATCCAATAAATTTTAGAGTTTCACAAGCATGAAGAGAAATGGAGAGTTGAAGATGAGCAAGACAACCCTATTAAAACAAATAAATGAAATCGATAAAGTGAAGAGTATTTGTGGCAGAATGATTACAGTCTGTTGAATCTCAACGATGCAAGAAATGAATAGTAATGAGATCCTGGATAATGAGACCAAAGTAAATGGAAATATCAATATATCCCACATTTGTGGGGAACAACAACTTCGAAAGGTTTATATTGTGAAATCATGTTTATGAAACTTGAAAGTGAATAGAAGAGTTATGGAACTGTGCGCAAGGAATTAAATTTTTTCACGAGAACGATGGACCAAGATTAAGTTAAATAATGATCGTTGATCATCAAAGATCAACATATAGGATCAAAATTATGGGTTCTGATACCCAATGGGTCAGCCCAACCGCATTAGTTCCACAATAGCAACCTCGTCAACACCATGTGTTAAATCAGATGAGTGCCACATCAGAAGGAGTCTACGCTAGTGCTATAACAAGCAACTCTACATATTCCACATACAATACCACATGTCAGGACATGTGTTGATGCCATGTCAACTAGAAACGAAAAAGACGCCCACATGGAAGACACCTCATCTGCAACATCAATACAATAGATATCAAAAAATGGCTAAGTACCAAGACATAACATAGATAGTGAGCACGACGAAGAATCGAGAGTATGTGAATAAATGAGCTCAAATTCGTGGACCCGCAAACCTGTAGTGAGATATTGAGATATGGATAAGTACCAAAAATCAATCAAACAGAGGTGAAGAAGAGGAAAGTTCCATAGAGACACCGCCCATGGTAAGAAATTGAAAATTAACTAAGTTTCAAAATGAATCGGGGGAATAGAGAGGTTGCAGAGCATGGTGAAACCTAGAAAAATGACTATGTGTGAGGAATCGGTCAGACAGACGAGTTTACGGATAGAGACAAGTAAATTGGGTAAATTTTGTAGACCTATGGCCCACGGTGAAATCTCAATAACTGGCCAAGTATCAAGAATGACTAAGTACCAAGAGATGTCGAAGAAATGAATAAGCACCAAGAGATGTTGAAGAAATGACTAAGTACCAATAACAATCAGTCGGATGAATGAGGTCACAGAGATAGACAAGTGAATAGGGAAAGGTATTAGACCCACGATAAGATGTAAAAAAAATTCTAAGTATGTAGAATCGATCCGAAAACCAAAGAGGTCACCACTTGTCATAGATCGAACGACCCAAAGAGTGAGAGATCCGACGGCCCAGGAGGTTGCCACTTGTCACATATTGGATGGCCTAGAGGGAGAGAGATCTCATGGCTCAGGAGGTCGCCTCTTGTCACAGATCATATGGACTAAATGGTGATATATATGATAACTCATGATGTCTCATAGACTCACATTGAAATACTTAGAAAAGTTTCTAAGTATGAAGAATTGATCGGGCAAACCAAGAGTTTGCCACTTGTCATAGATCGAACGACCCAGAGAGTGAGAGATCCGACGGCCCAAGAGGTCGCCACTTGTCACATATAGCATGGACTAGAGGGAGAGGGATCTCATGGCCGAGGAGGTCACCTCTTGTCATAGATCATAAGGAATAAAGGGTAATATATTCGATGGCTCATGATGTCTCGTAGACCCACGTTGAAATACTTAGAAAAGTTTCTAAGTATGGATACAAAGTGAGTGTGGTGGAATGTGAAGGTGCATTCTAGATGCCACAAAATTATGAAAATATATTCATTATACCCATTGTGAATCCATCAATATAGATCAATGGTCGAGATCAATATGAGATTTGATCAGACATCGATTGTAAGATGAATACCCGATGGTACCAATATGATAAAGAAGAATATATCGATGACTAAGATCTAATCAAGGGAAGATCGGATGGTTGTTGTGCGTCATGGTTGAATGGTGTGTTCTTGAGGGAAGTTAATTAGATTGATTGTTGTTATTGGATGAAGGTATACATCAGATGACAACTATGCAGTATGGTTACATGTTGACCCAATATGCTAAAGAAGATTGAGGGTCGAAAAAAAAATAAAGATAGATTGGATGGTTGTTGAGCACTAAGGGCGTATTTTGGTGGATAATAAAATAATTAAATGGTGCCCTGGATGGGGTGCTAGTACGAGCCAACTAGCACGAGGAGGAAGAACGGGTCGGCCAACGAGGCAAGGAGCCATGTGATGAGCTCATGCCATCGCCCGCCACCTCGACCCTGCATTAATTTGACCTTATGTCATTGCAGCGACATTAACTCTACTGCACCCGAATCATTTACAAATTACTCTATGGCTTTGTTGTTTGTGTTAGCTTCTCGCCCTCGCTCGCAGACCGAATTGATCCTCCCTCCGGTGCCCTCGCCTGGTTCAAACTGGACCTTCATGGTGATTATAGCCCCTGCCCACCTCCAGGCTCTCTACCTCCGCCTGGTGCATTTGGTCTTCTTCTGCATTCATTCGATGAAACTCATGTCGCGTCAAAGGGGAAGGCTGTGAAGAGGCTCTCCATGGAATCCTCGCTGGCCCCAGCCCTCTGTATCGCCCCCTGGTTCACCTTCCACGATCTCCTCACCGCCTCTCCAGCCCGAGCGAGCACCTCTCGCCTCCTCCACCCCGCCTGTCTCCCGGTTTGATTGCTTAGCCATCATTGATAGCTCGTCGGGCTCTTCTTCCCGATACCTTCCTATCCCTCCAATTTCCAGAAATTTCAAGCCTTCCCATGCACCAATAGCTAGCTCCTAAAGGCCGCCCATGGGGGCGTCACCTCCATTTCTTTGACACGCAGTTGAAAGAAAGTTTTACTATTCTCTTTGGTCTGGTCTTCAAACTCTGTCAGGGGGTGGAGGACCTCCAATTCCATTTGTAGATCATGGATGGAAAGGTCACGACCCTCCTTCAGCTCCTTTCCTCCCTCCAAGATGCTTTCCCCCCTGACCCAGAAGGCACGGCCTCAGCAAAGGAACCCCATGTAAAGACCAGCGAAGGAAACGCCCAGATGTAGTGCTCTGTAGAGATTGTTGTTGCAAGATACCAGATATATAAAATATGCAGAACAAAAATGAAATGCTAGAAATGACAGAATAACAGTAAAATATCCGGCATAATCTTCACAATACACAGAAATGATTTACGAAATAGCAACAGAAATAGCACTTTGAATCAGATAGAAATGTTCACAGGCCTCTTCGAGGGGGCAACCTCCAATCGAGAAGTGCTCTATTACAATAATATCCAAGCTAGGGTTCTCATACCCTCGACTCCTATTTATACTAAAAAGAAGCATCTAGAGGAAGATCCTACTAGAAGCGGAAGCTTCTATTAGGTCTTCTTACATCCGCCTTATTCTATTTTATTGAAAGGTCTTATTAATATTGACCT
>ML808771.1:93754-112409 GCA_009831015.1 Picea engelmannii
TCCTATTTATACTAAAAAGAAGCATCTAGAGGAAGATCCTTCTAGAAGCGGAAGCTTCTATTAGGTCTTCTTACATCCGCCTTATTCTATTTTATTGAAGGTCTTATTAATATTGACCTTTATTACATCTGAATACATTGATCTACCTATGTGCGGGTTAGGACCTTAACAGTTGTGGAGCAGGCCGAGCATGAGGACACGGGCATGGAGAAGGCTACAGGACACCATGCGCTACAGGACACCTCGCCAGTCGCCAACATGGATGAGAGCAACGTGGACGCTGACATGCAGTTGGAAAGAAAAGGGGCACTCGTCGAAGAGGAACCTTGGTACGAGGCCGTTCTTGCCACCTGGCCAGGTTATTTGCCAAGTGTTTGAGCCCACAGGGGTTCTTTACTTTTTAACAGGTTTTTTTAGTTGCTTTCGAGTCAGCTTAGTTTTGATATATAAGACTGTTAAATTATCAATGCTTGATTACTCGACTGGCTGGACTGGTTTCCCCTCTATTGAGGTAGTTCAGTAACTACAGTACGGTTACTATCTAATTTTTGTACCTCTGACTTGGTTTTTTGAAGGCCCTTTATATATAAAACTTCTTACTTACAAAAAAATAAAAATAATAATTAAATGGTGGAAATTAAATCTTAATGAGATCTGATGATCTAGAATTGGATCTCAGGACCAAAATGGGTCCAGGAAGGCCTAAAAATCAAAGTTCTCGTAATGGCTTAAAAATGGACGTGTGCATAGGCCTCGTCAATACGAACCCAAAACAACTTGAACAGGCTCAAACAGACATTGTATGTTCCAGATATCATGATCTATTCATTTTGCCAAACATGCAAAAAAAATGATGATTGTACAGTTTGTACAGTGCCACGTGGCAGCCGACTGTATAGGACGTACGACCATATATCTAACGTGGCAAGTTACGTGGTGCTGACATGGACAGAAGTTGTTGACATGGCAGGTATACGTGGACCAATCAGGGAGTGACACGTGTCACCACTACAAGGGTGACACGTGGCACATATGTATTGATGACATGGTAGGTCTGACACATGGCAGATATAGTGGCAAGTGACTGGGCTGGCAACTCAACAGATAGGTGGACCAATGGTTGAAGGATGTGTGGCATCAGTTCGGGCGAATGGGAAGGTGCCACGTGCCCCAGGCATGGGCTACCACGTGGCACCCATTCATTGGTTAAATGTTATTGAAAAATTGTTTGGGTTCATCGGGTTCGAACCTGTGACCGCGTTGGGCGCCAATCTTTCACATAGGCAGGGCTACCAACCCGCCTACCGGATGTTTCTTAACCTTTATGGGCGCCATATATATTTAAGTTTCGTTTTATGTAAATTCGACGGAGAAAGGGGTTGGGCCTAGCCCCAGCCCTCGATGGCTATCCCATATGACCTTTCTACATGAGACTCTACTCTGTGTTATGGAACGCGTGCAGGTTATAGTTTGGAGCTAGCCCCCGGTTCTGATGATACAACATATGACCCAGCGTTGGAGTTTGTGTGTTAGCACGGAAGTAAGGGTTAGCCCCGGTTGGTTGGGATAGCCTGTCAACCAGGGGAATAACCATAAGTTGAGATCTGGGGGTCTAACCATTGTATAGGCGCATGGCTACTAGCCCATGGTTCCAGGGATTTGCCACATGACCCAGAGCCAAATAGAAAGGGGGCCAACGCGCCAGGAGATTAGTCTGAGGCCACATTTCCATGCGACCAGGAGCCGAGAAAAAAGGGGTTTCACCCTATATAATTGAAAAAGTGGGTTATTTAACTTTATATTATGATTTTCAATGATTTTATTCAGCAGTTTTGTGGGATTTTGGTCATTTTTGGGGGATATTGGGCCCTTTTTTAGGCCAGATCTTGGGGTGAAGTTGGGAGATGGTTACCAAATTCAGGCCTATAAAAACAAAAGGTTCTTGGAGCCATGAAGGACGTTCAGAATAGGTTTATGTTGAATATTTTCCAAGCCAAATCCATTTTTATGGAGGGAATCGGTTGAGGAGAGCAACTTTGCGGGCCATTTCTAGGAGCTCTAGTCATCCGATTTCAGTGTCGTTTATTTTGTTGGGTTCTAGAGATCTGGTAGAACAAGACCACATAAATTTGTAACCTTTTTGGCACTATTGTGATGTACTTTTAAAGCTTTGAACAGAAATAAGAAAGCCTCACCCACTGAGACAAAGGCCCAGAGACGTAGGCGAGATTGCCGAACTCCGTTATCACTTTGGTGTTTTATGGTTTGTTGATCTCTTTCTTATGTTCAGATATGTACATTGATTTATGGTTTTAATGATTTCTTTATAATTCTTCCTCTTTCATTCATCTTCCTAAATGGTTAACTAACACATGCTAAATAACTCAACCATTGTCGTTTAAAATATCTTTTCAGATCAAGTGGTATCAAAGCTAGTTGACATTTAGATTTGAGTTTTGCATGATTACCAGGGAAAAAATACATCGTGGTGAAGGCGAGTTTGTCGAAGAGAATCCATTGATTGGATTGAGAAACAGAACTTCTCAAAGAGAGAATATGGCATTAGAAGGGGGACTTTCTCAGGATGAGAAAGAGTTTCGAAAAACTTTCTTTGCCATGTCGAAGATATTAAAGGTTTTGTATGAGGATTACTTGGAACAGAAGAGACTGGATCTAGGTGAATCTTCAAAGGGAAAAAGTGAAGAAGGAGAGGATCCTCCTCAAATTCCTCCTTCGCCTCCATCTTCACCTCCTTCTTCTCCTTCTTCTTCAAGTTCAAGTTCTAAAAGCACTGCAAAGAAACATGTTTATAAACATAAACATGAAATGCCTTTATTAAAACTTGATGTGAAATTTGAATTAGCTATGTATGATGGTGAATTCAATGCAGAGATACTTGATAATTGGGTCGGACAGATGGAGGTTTATAGAAATGTGCAACAAATCAAGGATGAGGCAACTTAGATCAATTTGGCATCGCTTAGACTTGCAGGCACAACACTCATATGGTGGCAAAGCAAGTTGCAAAATGGCATGCAACAAGTGGGTAATGTATTTCCATCATGGAAAGTTTTTACTTCTGCACTTAGAAAGCAATTCTATCCTTTGGGTTATAAAGAGAAAGATCTAATTGAATGGAAAGATCTTAAACTAAGAAAAGGAAAAACAGTGCAAGAATACATAGATGGCTTTCGTAAAATGGCATTGATGTTAGATATTCCTTTACATACCCAAGAGGTTTAACTGCACATATTCGTAACATTGTATTCATGTTTGGACCTACTAATATTGATGAGGTTTTTGTTCAAGCGACATACATTGAAGCAGGGAAAACAAGGGTTGGTGTATCAGGGAAATCGTCTTCAAGGAAAGAGGACAAAAGGAAGTGGAATGGAAAAAAGGAAAATTCAATGGCAAGAAAGGAAAAGAATCCCTCTTGCAAGCATTGCAAGAAAGAAGGGCATGATGAGGACCATTATTGGAAATTACATCCTGAGAAGAGACCGAAGTGGTTCAAAGAAAAGAAAGGGAGGAAAATAGTTGCAGCAACAACAAGACCAACAAACTTGGGATTGGATTTGGGTGAGGAATCTAAAGTCTCATTGGTTGGTATGACAGGTAAAATTGGTGAAGGAATTGATTCTAGAAGTAAATTGTTTCACATAAGGGTCATAATGCGGCATACTAAGGTCGACACATTGATAGATAGTGGATATCAATCTAACTTAATTTCAGAGGAATTGGCTAAGAAATTGGGATTAAAAACACAGATACAACATAAGTCTTACACACTTAAATGGATAAGCAACAATCATCAATTGCACATAACAAAGCAGTGCACATTAAAATTTGCAATTTAATCTAAGTTTGTGGAAGAGGTAACATGTGATGTGGTGCCACTAAGTGAATGTGGAATGGTCTTAGGCACTTCTTACTTGTATGATCGTAAGGAAATCTTCTACAGGGAAAAGAATCAATATCATTTAATCAAAGCAGGTCAAGAATATGTGGTTCATTCTCATCATCTAAAGGCAAATAAATCTCTTCAAACTATGGAACAATTAAGAAATGAAGCTCAAGCAAGATACACACCTATAATTGTTTCAAGTCAAGTAATTGATCTTAAGCAAGAACATGAGATGATTGTAGAATGGAAAATCAATCACAGTTTGCTTCAAGATAAGTTAATGTCGTGCAAATATTATAAACATATCATCTCATTTGAAGTCATATTTTTTATGCTATCATTAGTAATGTTGTCAACATGGATGATAGTGGCTTCAGTAAGATGTGACAGGGTACAAATGGCTAACAATATGTTGTCAGTTATCATGATTGTTTTACAATTGATCTTGATGAGACAGATGCACAGGAAAAAGTCAAAAGAAAGAGAAAAAGTCGGGTGGCCTATCCTGAACTTGATGACTGGTCAGTAACCTTTTGGGGACCAAAAGGTCTTTAGTCGGGAGGTGTGATCTAGAATTGGATCTCGGGACCAAAATGGGTCCAGGAAGGCCTAAAAATAAAATTTATTATAATGGCTTCAAAACGGACGTGTGTGTAGGCCTCATCGATACAAACCCAACGCAACTTGAAGGGGCTCAAATGGATGTTGTATGATCCAGATATCGCGATATGTTCATTTTTTTGAACGGGCAAAAAAAATGATGATTGTACAGTATGTACATTGCCACATGGAAACTGACTGTACAGGCCATATGGTCATACAACTGATGTGGCAAGGTACATGGTGTTGACGTAGACATAGGTTTCTGATGTGGCAGGTATACATGGACCAATCAGGGAGTGACATGTGGCACATTCATATTGATGACGTGTCACATCCATACTTATGACGTGGGAGGTCCGACACGTGGTAGGTACAGTGGTAGTTGATCGGGCTGACAAATCGACAGACATGTGGACCAATGGTTGAAGGACATGTGGCATCAGTTCGGGCGAATGGAAAGGTTCCATGTGGCACCCATTCATTGGTTAAATGTTACTGCAAAATTGTTTGGGTTCACCGTGTTCGAACCCGTGACCTCGTTGGGTGCCAAGATTTCACGTAGGCCGGGCTACTAGCCCACCTACCGGATGTTTCATAACCTTTATGGGCATCGTATGTATTTAAGTTTCGTGTTATGTAAATTCAACGGAGAAAAGGGGTCGGGCCTAGCCCCATCCCCCGACGGTTATCCCATACGACCTTTCTACATGAGACTTTTCTCTGTGTTATGGTGTGCACAGGTTATAGTTTGGAGCTAGCCCTCGATTCTGATGATACAACATATGACTCGACGTTGGAGTTTGTGTGTTGGCACGGAAGTAAGGTTTATCCCCGGTCGGTTGGGCTAGCCCGCTGACTAGGGGCGTAACCATAGGCTGATATCTGGGGGTCTAACCATTGTATAGGCACGTGGCTACTAGCCCGTAGTTCCAGGGATTCACCACATGACCCAGAGCCAAACAGAAAGGGTGCCAGCGCGCCAGGAGATTAGTCTGAGGCCACTTGGAGACCCTCCATATGACCAGGAGCTGAGAAAAAAGGGGTTGTGCTCTATATAATTGAAAAATTAGGTCATTTAACTTTATATTATGATTTTCAGTGATTTCATTCAGCATTTTTGTAGGATTTTGGTCATTTTGGGGGGATATTGGGCCCTTTTTTAGGATAGATCTTGGGGGAAAGTTGGGAGATGGTTACAAAATTTAGGCCTATAAAAACTAGAGGTTCTTGGAGCCATGAAGGAGGTTCAAAAGAAGTTTATGCTGAATATTTTCCAAGCCAAAGCCATTTTTATGCATGGAAGCTTTTGAGGAAAGCACCTTTGCTGGCCATTTCCGGGAGCTTCGGTCATCCTATTTCAGTGTTGTTTCTTTTGTTGGGTTCTAGAGATCTAGTAGAACAAGACCATATCAATTTGTAACATTTTTGGCACTGTTGTGATGTACTTTTAAAGCTTTGAACAGAAATAAGAAAGCCTCACCCACTGAGACAAAGGCCCAGAGACGTAGGCGAGATTTCCAAACTCCGTTATCACTTTGGTGTTTTATGGTTTGTTGATATCTTTCTTATGTTAAAATCTATACATTGCTTTATGGCTATCATGCTTTCTTTGTAATTCTTCCTCTTTCATTCAGCTTCCTAAATGGTTAACTAACACATGCTAAATAACTCAATGATTGTCGTTTAAAAGATCTTTTCGGATCATCTGATGGTTGTTAAGTGTCACGGTTCATTCCCTATCCAGAGAACAAATAATGTGTGATGGAAGGAAATTGAAGACTGGTTTTGAGGAAAACTGGAGCCAACTCCATGGACATACTTTTGTATGTGGAAAAATTCATGGATGTATGGAATGTATAAGTAATGATTCTAAAATCTAGTTTAAGGGTGAATGAAAAAAAAAGTATGGAAGAGCGAGAAGGGTGAGTAAGTGTGAAATGTGTGAAGAAAATATCTAAAGCTCTAAGGTATGAGGATGCTATAGAACGAAAGGAAGATAATGTAAGGGTGATTGGGAGGTGAAAAGACAAATGAATTTATGAATCTATGCATATTAAGAATGGTTACAATAGAGACAGAGCAACAAACTTGTGTAGGTGAAGGCTTGAGGAGATTGATGTTACTAGTAAAAATTGGTGTCTACAAACACTGTTGTTGAGTTGATTCTCAACTAAGGGGATCAATGTTTGTTGCAGGTGGGTGCCTACAAATATAGCAGTTATAGGTTGATGCCTACAACAATAACTAAGTTGGTTCTCATTTAGAGAGATTGGTGTCTCCTGCAGATTGGTGCCCGCAAAAATTATTTATTTGGTGCTCAGTTAAGGATATTGGTGTCTCCTTTGGGTTGGTGCTTGCAAGCATTGCAACAGTAGGTTGGTGCCTACAAGATTTTATCAAGAAATTTTTTTGTTGTTTTCTCCCATTTGGATTTCCACGTTAAATATTTGATTACTTTGGATTATATGTTTGTATGTGCATTTCTTATTAAATGCTTATGAATGAAGTAATAAATTGATAAATATTGTAAGAAAAGGAAAAATATTCCTATACTAATTCACCCCCCCTTTCAATATAAGTAACAATTGGTATCATAGTGGATTCCTTCAGAAGTAGTGTAACCACTGGAATGTGAATCCCTGCAACACAAATGGATAAATAGGAAGGATTTTCCACAAACACTTAGATTTATGTTGGTCATGTATCTTTCCATGACCAAAATACTAAGTGTTTCCATAAATTCCAAAGGGGGATTTTGTTGGAAATTGTGTTGTCATTGATGTCAAAGGATGTCATTGATATCACATACAGGGGGAGACTAGAGGAAGCAGAGAATTTGAAGGCATTTCTGAGTTATATGTTTATTTTGTGTGAATGAAGGTGAGTGGAACTGTGTATGAAAAGAATGCCCATGTATATTGATGGGTCTCTATGTGTGAAGATGATTGTGTACAATTTATTTAATGTAAGTATCGTTTCTTCATTTGGAAGACAAAGTGATTGGGTGAGAACAATCCAACAAATTTAAGATCTACACATGCATGAAGAGAAATGGTGAGTGGAATATTAACGAGACAACCCTATTAAAACAAAGAAATGAAATCGATAAAGTGAAGAGTCTTTGTGGAAGAATGGTTACAGTTTGTTGAAGCTCAACAATGCAAGAAATGAGTAGCAATGAGGTCATGGATGACCATACTAAAGGAAAAGGAAAAATATACATATACCACATTCACAAGGAATAAGAAATTCTAAAGGTTTATATTGTGAAATCATTTTTATGAAAATTGAAAGTGAATAGGAGAGTTATGGAACCATGCACAAGTCGTTAATTTTTGTCAGGAGAATGATGGACTAGTATTAGGTTAAATATTGATCGTTGATCATCAAAGATCGATGGCTAGGATCAAAATATTGGGGCTTGATACCCGATGGTTCATCCCAACCATGTCATCACCACAATAGAAACCTCATAAGCACCACATGTCTAGTTAGATGAGTGCCACATTGGAAAGAGTCCACATCGGTGCTATAAAAAGAAGCTTTGTATATGACACACATAGTACCATATGTCAAGACACATGTCGATTCCCTTTCATCTAGAACATAAGAATATTCCCATATGGAAACACCTCATCTACAATATCAACACAAGAGATATCGAAAAATTGGTAAGTACCAAGACATCGCAGAGATAGTGAGAACGACAAATAATCTAGAATATGTGAAGAAATGAGATCAAACCCATGAACCCGTGATGAGATATTGATAAATGGATAAGTACCAAAAAGTGGTCAAATGAAGATGAAGAATTAGGAAAGTGTCGTAGAGCCTCCACCCATAGTAAGAACTCTAAAATTGACTAAGTGTGAAAATGAATTGGGGGAATGGAGAGGTAGTGGAGCATAGTGAAACCTGGAAAAATGACTAAGTGTGAGGAATCAGTTGAGCAAAGGAGGTTATGGATAGAGAAAAGTAAATTGGGGAAATTTTGTAGACTCGCGGATCATGGTGAAATATTGAGAATTTTATAAGTATCAAGAATGACTATGATCTAGGTGGATATTGGTGGCCACCCACCTATTCCAACTAGCTCCTCTTGACAGTTTTTAGTTCAACACGTTATTTTATACTTCTTTGTAATTGTGGTTTCTACACTTCCAGGGATGTCTAAAGAACTACACATATTCCAGGTGGAGATTGGTGACTGCCCACCTAATCCAACTAGCTTATTTTGGAAGTTTTCATGTCAGTACATCTTTTTGTACTTCTAGGACCGTTTTGGGGCCCTAAACAGTGTTTTTTTGGCTTGCAACAACCAAGATGTAGAAAAAGTCAGATTTTGACGACATAATGTGTATTTCTCAAAAATAATTTTCCAATGGGTTATCACACACCTAAAACAGAGGTCGTATGAAAAATTTACGACCCTGGGAAATTGAGGTACCAACTTACCCATCGGGGCCCACATAACTTTTGGCATTTCATCTCCTAGGGTTAGGTTTTTGGATGTCTAGGGTTTTGGAATTCATGAGTAATGTTAAAAAGGCCTATGGAGCCTCATTTTATTCATTATTCTCAGACGGATTCATGTAGCAACCACATCTCTTATCAGAGATAGCTACCACCATTCAAGCAAGTTGTTTCAGTTCTACAGTTTTACAGTTTCAACCTATTTTATTTATTCAATAGAAGTTATTGTTCATTGGATATTTGTTTTTGTTCTCCGTATCTCTGTATTATGGTATTCAATATGTTATTCATTTTTTTCTGCTCATAAATCCATATTAAACTAAGTACCAAGAGATGTTGAATAAATGATTAATTACCAAGAACAATCGGTTGGGAAGATGAGGCTGCAAAGATAGACAAATGAATCAGGTAAGGGCTTAGACCCACGGTAATATTTCAAAAATTGTCTAAGTATGAAGAATCGATCAGAAAACCCAAGAGGTTGCCACTTGCCACAGATAGAATGACCAAGAGAGTGAGAGATCCAATGGCCGAGGAGGTTGCAACTTGTCATAGATCGAATGGCCCAAAGGGAGAGAGATTCGATGGCCCAAGAGGTCACCTCTTGTCACAGATCGGGTGGACCATGGGGTGAGATATTCGATGACTTGAGATGTCTCATAGAACCACGTTGAAATACTTATAAAATTTTATAAGTATGGGTGCAAAGTGAGTGCAATGGAACATGAAGGTGCATTATGGACGACACAAAAGTATGAAAAGATATGCCTTAGAACCGTGGTGAATCCATCAAGACATATTGATGGTCGAGATCAATTTGAGAGCCGATTGGAAAATGATTGTATGTTGAAGACTCGATGGTCCCAATATGCTAAAGGAGAATAGATAAACGACTGAGATCTAATCAAGGGAATATTGGATGGTTTTTGTGCATTGTGGTTGCATGGTGTGTTGTTGAGGACAATTAAGTAGATCGATGGTTGTGATTAAACGAAGGTCTATATGAGATGAAAAATGTGTGGTATGGTTACACATGGTCCTGATATGATAAAGAATATCGACGATTGAGATCAAAGAAAGGATATATTAGATGATTGCTAAGCCCTAAGGGCGTATTTTGGTGAACATTGAAATAAATAAACAATGGAGATTAAATATTAATGAAATCAGATGGATGTTAAGTGTCATGGTTCATGCTTTGTACAGAGAATGAATAGGGTGTGATGGAAGGAAATTGAATACTGGTTTTGAGGAGATCTAGAGTTGACTCCATGGACATACTTTTGTATGTGGAAAAATCCATGGATGTATGGAATGTATAAGTAACGATGCTCAAATCCAGTTTAAGGGTGAATGAAAAAAAAGTAGGATGGATGAGTGAGAAGGGAGAGTAATATTGAATCATGTGAATAAACTATATGAGGCTCTGAGGTCTAAGGATGATAGAGAATGAAAGGAATTTAATGTAAGGGTGTCTAGGAAGTGCAAGGACAAAGGAATTTTTGAAACTATGCATATTGAGAACGGTGACAATAGAGACATAGCAACATACTTATGCAGGGTAAGGCTTGAGGATATTGATTTTACCAGTAAAAATTGGTGTCTACAAACATTGTTGTTGAGTTGATGTTCAACTAAGTAGATTGATGTCTCCTGCAGGTGGGTTCCTGCAAATATAGAAACTGTAGGTTGGTGCCTACAACAAGAGCTGATTTGGTTCTTAGTTAGGGGGATTGGAGTCTCTTGTAGGTTCGTGTCTACAAACATTATTGAGTTGGTGCTTAATTAAGGAGATTAGTGTCTCATGTAGGTTGGTTCTTGCAAGCATTTTAACAATAGTTTGGTGCCTACAAGATTTTATCAAGAAATTGTTTTGTATTTTTCTCCCATTTGGGTTTCCATGTTAAATCTCTATGTATCGTGGATTATATGTTTGTATGTGCATTTCTTATTAACCACTTATGCCTAATGAAGTAATAAATTGTTAAATATTACATAAGAAAAGAAAAAATAGTCCTATACTGATTCATCCCCCTTCTCAGTATAAGTAAATGTGCCAACAAAATCCATGTTTGCCCACTTTATCTAGAATATTAATTTTGTGATCCAACTTACTAAATTGTTTCAATCATCTATCATGGAAGAACATTTTTATGAATTTCAGTATTTGGTTGTTGGAATAGAAAATTTCACTGATGAGTTTTTTAAGTGATGCTTTATTATTGGTCTTAAGGAGGAAATCAAATCTCAATGTAGATTTTAACCTTGTACAATTAATCATTGTAAACAGATTCTTAATAAAAACAAAAAAGATACAATCACACACACACACTACATGGAGATTTTACCCTGGAAACCAAAACTAGGAAAACCAATAACCTGTTTAGAGTCACACCTCTATTTGTCCCTAATCCATTGACCTCGATTAGTCAACAACCTTAATTCCTTAACCAAAATTATAAAACCATTGACAAAAACGATGTGCTGAAAAACCGCCAAATTATTTTTTTCAGGGACTCTGCCCCAACCCCCCTCCCCATCTCCCATATAAGTGTACATTACATGGGACCAATATTTCAAAGAATGTAACACATAACCAACATTCTCCCACTTGTTGTTTTCTTTGCATACTGGGGGTTATAGGATTACATAGTCAATAATCTATGGCAACAATGCCCATTGTTTCTCTACACCAAGAGAAATTCTTGGTGCTCACAAACTTTGTCAATGAATCTGCAAAATTCCTCAAAGTTTCCACCTTCATCAACAACATTTTCTTGTCTTCAACCATGTCTCTCAAAAATTGATATTGAACATCAATATTCTTTTTCTTTGAATGATAAGTCAGGTTCTTCACTAGGAAGATTGGACTATGACTTTCACAAACTATCCTTACATATTGTTGTACCAACCCAATACCTAAACACAATATTTGTAACCATAATAATTCCTTTCTTGCATGAGTGGATACCATGTATTCATCTTCTATAGTTGAGAGTTCCACTACAAACTATATTTTTCTCATCCAACTAATTGCTCCTCCAAACGAGTTAAACACATACCCACTTGTATATCTTCTACGACCTAGATCTCCAACCCATTCTGTAGAAAAAAAATCCATGTATATCCAACAATATATCCAATCCTAGTCTTCCTTAGTAGAAAAATACATAGCTATTAGTGCCATGCAAATACCTGAAAACCCTCTTTACTATTGTCTAATTCTCTTTCCCTAGTTTTGACATATACCTGCTCAAAACTCCCACTACATGTGAAATGTTCGGTCTAGTATAGACCATTGCATACATCAAACTACCAACCGTAGTAGCATATGGAACATGTGACATTTACTCTTCATCTTCTTGTGTCTTAGGACACTGATCCACAAATAAATTTACACCTACAAGAATAGGAACCCCAACCGGCTTACATTCCTGCATATTAAACCTATGCAATATTGTCTCAATATATTTCCTCTTATTTAACAAGAGTTTCTTGTTTTCCCAATATCTTTTAATTTCCATGCCCAAAATTAATTTTTCAACACCAAGATCCTTCATGTCAAATTTAGAGGACAACAGAGTTTTCATATCCTAGATAATCTCCTTGTCGTTTCCTATCAACAACATGTCATCCACATACAAGACCAAATAAATAAGGTGATAATCAATTAATTTGAAATACACACAGTGATAAATGTTTCTCCTTGTGAAGCCAAGTCCCATCATATAAGTTTCAAATATTTTATACCACATCCTTGGTGATTTCTTTAACCCTTACAAGGAATTTCTCATCTTGCATACCAACTCTTTCTTTCCCTTCACAAAAAATCCTTCTGGTTGCTTCATGTAGATTTATTCTTCCAGATCCCCATGTAGGAATGTTGTCTTCACATCTATTTGTTCTACATCAAAATCAAAGTCAATAGAAACATATAAAATAAATCTAATTGAAGTTAACTTGACAATATGAGAAAAAATATCACCAAATTCAATTCCCTCTACCTCAAAATCACCTTTTGCTACTAACTGAGATTTGCATTTTTCTACTCTTCCTTCTTCATTTAAATTCTTCTTAAACACCCATTTTCTACCCATGGGTTTTCTTCCAGTTGGAAAATCCACTAGATCCCAGGCCTCATTCTTGTCCAACGCTGCCATTTGTTCCACCATGGCATTTTTCCAAAAATTTTCATCCTATGAATCCATTTCCTCCCTAATAGTACTAGGATCATATTCAGTAATAAACAAAGAAAAATTTGAATGAAAATCAGGCGGAGTATACCTTTCTGGTTTCCTTCTTTCCTGAACCGATCTCCTTGATACTGGAGTATGAGGATCTTCTTCTTTTGATTCTTGTTCTTCAGTAGAGTTTGATTCATTATCCTTCAACTCAAACTCAATTTTCTTTGGTTCTCCCTTCCCTTGTAGAACTTTCTATTTGAAAACATCTTTTATTTCTCTAAATACCATATCTCAACTATACACTACCTTCTTAGTTTCTAGGTTCCAAAGATTGTAACCTTTCAGACCATATTTATACCCCATAAAGATACACTTTTCAACCATTTTATCTCACATACTAGTCCATACCTTGTGTGGAGTATTGTCATCCAGTTCTAATGAGGGTGATCAATTGACCAGGTAGCATGAAATACCCATTTCCTCTGCTCAAAATTCTTGTCCTAACCTAACACCACTAAACATGCACCTTGATTTTTCCATAAACATCATGTTCATCCTTTATGAAACTCCATTATTATGAGTTGTGTATGAATTAGTCTTCTACCTTGATACAGTTCACTTCTTACAAAATTATTTGAATTCATTTCCACATAATTCTCCACCATTATCAATCCTCAGCACCTTAATTCTCTTTTCTGTATGATTCTCCACAAGAGCCTGAAAATATTTGAATTTTTCAAAGACTTTAGATTTCTTCATGAGGAACTAAATCCATGTATTCCTCAAGAAGTCATCTATAAATGAGACATAATACAAATACTTTCCCAATGATGGAAATGACACAGGTCCAAACACATCATTGCGCACCAACGGTAAAATTCCCTCCACCCTTGTTGCATTAGAGGGGATTATTACCTAATTCTTCTTCCCATATACACAATGTTCACATAAATCAAAATCTATATAGTAGTTAAACATACCTTCAACCATACTTTTACCATGTAGTACACAAAGGCCATTCTCTATGATATTTCCCAGTTTTTTATGCCACGACATAGTCTCTTCTCTAGAGACTGTAGGAGTTTTTTCTTCTTTATCTCCAATATCACGAACAACAAAACTGTTTCACTTGTCACTAATAGTGCTTCCTAGCAACTTATATAGGGTTCTAATCTGAACTCGTTTCATCAACAGCATTCCCCCTTGAACCATCCTGCAAGTTTCATTCTCAAACATTATTTTTAGCCTTGCATCATCCATTTTTCTTATAGAAATAAAATTTATGGCCAACCTTGGGACGTGCAGAACACGAAGGAGTGTTCTAATCCTTCCATCCATGAGATTCAACTTCATTTTTTCTCTTCCTATAATTTTGGATGTCAATTCATCTCCTAGGACAATGTCACCTCCATCATTCCTTTCATATTCGCAGAACCACTCCCTGTGAGGAGTCATATGAAAGGATGCACCTGAGTCAATTATGCATGCCTCATGATCTACATGTGTGCTTGAAGAAGCCAAGTAAACATCCCCTCCTTCATCCATGGAGATTTTTTCTTATGTAGAAGGAGCGTCATCATATCCCTTCCCTCTCTCAACACTTTTGGATATACATCATTTCTTGCAATGCCCTTCTTTTCCACATCTCCAACATACCTTTACAAATTTCTCGAGAGATTTAGATCTCCCACTTGATGACTTAGATCTATTTATTTATTGGGAGTGTCCTCTTGAAAATAAGGCATATGTGCTCTATCCTTCCATGTTTTTTTGTCTCATCTCCTCCAACAATAAGGATGATACCACGTCATCAAAACTTAAAATAGTTGTTTTAATATCTATGCTCATAACCTGACCATCCCACGAGTCTGGTAAAGAGAACAATAAACTAATACACTTATCGTCATCAGAAATATTAATATCAATAGATAATAACTGACTTACCACTGTATTGAAGGCATTCATATTATCTATCATCGAGTCTCCATATTTCATCCTCATGTTGTACAACTTCTTCCATGGGAAAAAATTGTTTACCAAGGACTTAGAATGATAGAAATCCCCTAACTTATTCCATAAATCCGTGTATGTAGCTTCCCTTGACACATTCAGTAATACTAAATTTGAGAGACACAATCTGATTGTGCTCTTCGCCTTCTGATCCAAATTTTCCCATTATTATGTTGACATTCCTATAGGTGCATTACCTAGATCCACAACGATCCAATGATATTTTTCCACCAACAAATATTCCATATTGAGCTTCCAGAACTCAAAATATTTTCCCATTAAATTTATTGATCTCTATTTTCGAACAACTTTCCATTTCTTTTCACTCGAAGAATCAATACCATAGAGCTCCCACTATAATAAGGTTTATCAAGAACCTGATCCAAACCCCTGACCACAAAGACACCCCTGATCCAGGTGGATATCGGTGGCCACCCACCTATTCCACTGGCTCAAAAAACAGTTTCCCACCTTGGCAGTTTTTTGGGTTCCAAACTTCTGGGGCCATTTTGAGGCCCTAAATGATGTTTTTTGGGGATTTGGGACCCACACATCTACCAAAGTCACTAGTCGAAAATCATGTTTCTCGATTAGACCTTTCTAATGGTGTATCAAGCGCCCCAAACAGAGATCGTATGCACAAGTTAATCCCCTGGTAATTTGATGTATCAACTATCCCCATCAAGGCCCACAAACCTTTTGGATTTTCATCTTTCGGGGTTAGGGTTTTGGATTTTACTTATGTTAAAAAGGAATTTGGAGCCTCATTGTAACAATCATATTCTTGTGAATGCAAGTAGCCATCACATATCTTCTCAGAGATAAGCTGCCACCATTCTAGTGAGTGTTTCACTCTATATTTTTACAGTCTCTGTACATTTCTTTCATTAATAGAAATCATGTATTAATGTATTTCTCTGTTTCTGGAAATATTTATGTGTATTTCATTGTAATATCTCTTCTTTAATTTTTTTCTCAAAAATAATCCATATCAGTGGTATCAGAGCAGGTTGCTCTTGATTTTTTTTCAGTGCATGTCCTCGACGAGGTCCAAGTATAGAAAGTTGGGTCTCGAGCTTGTCTCTCTTGAGGACAACCTCTCTCATATGCCCAAGAAACCCTCGATGGTGGAATAAATGAAAAATGATGGAGAAGAAGATTATATCATTCTATTGCTTAAGCAAGCTCTCACACAATAGAGGGACGAAATGATGGAGAATTTTTTCCACATCCTTCAACATCTCTCGATAACAACAGGCACGTCTTCTTTAAGCGACCACTTTGGAAGCACCTCTCCTTTCAAGATATAAGTCAATATTTATATTCCCATATTTGAAGGTCAGATATATGCATATGCCCTAGAGAAATGGTTAAATCTACTAGAAGGTTATTTCTCTATTCACAATTTTCCCAATAGGGAAAATATCACCTTCGCACTCCTTAAGTCTCTCCCCCAAATCAAACATTGGTGGGAAACTTGCTGGGAGAAAAGTTCCACAGAGGATTCTAGAATATATAGGGTCGAGCCCACTTGGGATTTTTTTGTGGATGCGGTCAAGGAACAATATTACCCTATTGGAAACTATGAAGACCAGTACATGAGATAGACCACCTTGCATCAAGAGAGGGCCCAAGTAGTGTCTGAGTTCACCAATACCTTCCATACCTTGCGCACCAAGATGGGTATCAAAGATTATGAGTGGAATTTGGTTCTGAAATACTGTGGGGCTCTACATAGGTACATCCAAACTGAAATGGAGTTTATGGACATCTCATCGTTGGGAGTTACTTATCGATATACTGTCAAGTTCGAGCATAAATTTAAGCACAAAAAATAATGGGATTTCAGGTCTTCAAATCCATAATAACCAAAGTATGATAAAGACGACCCTAACAAACAACCTCCCAAAAACTCGTCCAAGCCACAGGAAAATAAGGGTAACAGAAAGATGAAGAAGGACACTGGAAAGTGGTGCAATTTCCACAAAATCCCCTGGCACAACACTGATGAATGTTGCTCAAAAAAATGATTGGTGGTTGACATCAAAGACAAGGATCCAAATTGCGATTCAAAATTTGATTCAAAAAATAATGGAAAAAGACAGATCATCGACACGGACCCCACTGTTATTTTTGCGACCATGACAATTCAACCAGAAGAACTAGCATATCGTGAATAGGAGGAGTGTTTTTTTCATTCAAATATGTGGGTGAAGAGTACCCCACTACATTTTATTGTTGATAGTGAAATCTAGAATAAATTAATCTCAGTAGAGGTCTTCAAACAACTGGGATTGTAAAAAACACCACACCCGCAACCATACAACATTAAGTGGCTTCGCTACTAGTGTCAATTGTCATACGACATCCAACCCTTCAAGGATGAGGTATTTTGTGATGTTTCCCCATTAGATGTCTGTGATGTTCTCTTAGGAAATCCATATATGTGGAAGCGCCATGCTATCTATGAGTCCCGACCCCGTAGTGTCATTGTTACTCTGGGGGGTCATATCTATAGGATACTAAAGGTAGTTCTGACTACTGTCCCACCTAAACATTTCCGCAAGGTAGTATCTCATACTACAAAATTCATCTTCTTCACAATCTGTTTAAAAGGTGAACAGAAGGATATTGCAACCACTGCAGCCTCGGTCCAAGCAACTTCTATCCAGCAGAATAATATCAAAAAGATTGAAGCAAAGCACAAATATTCCTTCTACACAGAGTCATCTCATGTAGAGAAACTGGTTAAAAAGGTCCAACCCTTCCAACATCAAGTTCTCGACAACCTTCCATAAGCTAAGCAACGCAACTTCTCCAACAAGGAAAGCAACTCACCAAGGTTCAAGTTCAACAAATGCTTCCCCCCCTCCCCCGAGAACTCAATGCAATGGAGACCATTGCTTCCAAATGAGGGAGGATTTATCCAAGTGGATATCAATGGCCACCCACCTATTCCATTGACTCGAAAACATTTTTCCACCTTGGCAATTTTTTAACAGTTTTTCGGGTTCCAAACTTTCGAGGTCATTTTAAGGCCCTAAATGATGTATTTTGGGGATTTAGGGCACTTGTGAGTTCCCTATGACACTAGTCCAGGCCAGTGAAAAATCATTCTTCTTAGTTATACCTTTCCAATGGTGTATCGATCGCCCCAAACGGAGATTGTATGCAAAATTTAAGCCCCAAGGAAGTTGACGTATCAACTACCCCCATTGGGGCCCGCAAACCTTTTGGATTTTCATCTTTCAGGGTTAGGGTTTTGGATTTTACTTATGTTAAAAATTCCTTTGCAGCCTCATTGTAACAATCATCTTCTTTTGAATTGAAGTAGTCGTCACATATCTTCTTAGAGATAAGTTTCCATCATTCTAACGAGTCTTTCACTCTGTATTTCTACAGTTTTGTACATTTCACTCATTAATAGAAATTGTGTATTATTGTTTCTCTATGTTTATATTTGTATGTTTGATATATC
>ML808772.1:21312-53353 GCA_009831015.1 Picea engelmannii
AACCATCCATGAGATCCTCCACCTTCCCTAAAAAATAGGAAATCAAATGTGAGGTGGATTCTCACACTTAATTAATTTATTTTTCATGAATATTAATAATAATTCATGTGCACTTGGTATTTTGGCCTTCATGTAATATATCCTTCCTCCACATTGATTGGGGATTGTGACATAGGTTATTCCATGGTGTCGAGGTGTATGAGACACTTATATGACACTTACTACACTTAGGGCGAGGTACCTAGGTTTGCAAATTTCATGTGTAACAGTCTCCTCAATGATGTTGCCAACTGCTCAAAGACTCTCCCAACAACTCGTTGCACAGATCTAACCCCAAAAGGGCCTGTTGCAACCACCAAACCCCTTATAGAGGTCCTCACAGGATGAGGATGGGTGATCAGTGGTGCCACGCGAGACGAGGTTGTTCAACCAACGAGGATGTCTCTGAAACCTTCCTAGTAGCAACTTCAGTCTGCAGGGATCCTCGTGGATCCTCGTGTTCAAGTAGTGAGGATGTCTCCTGTCACGTCTTCCCGAAACCCTCCCGGTACCTGCAAAAACTGAGATCGGCCTTCTCTGGATAATGTCGCAAATCCCCTATGCAAAGCCAATATACCTCCAGCTGAAATACAAACCCAAATTGAAGCTCCAATGGAAATCCTGGATGGATTCCCCTCTTGTCTATCTAGGGTGGATATTGCACCACCGAAACTAAATCAACAATGGAAGGGTTTTGCTAAACCATGACAAAACAATGGCTCCAAGAACACTTCCAAAATGAGAGATCAAATCATAATTCCAAAGTGAAGCTCTACCCCTCCTTTTATCCTTCTTCCATGTCTTCTAAAACTTTCCCCTTTTTTACTAAATCAAATATGACCCTTATTCCCCTTTTACTTTCACTTTAAGTCTAAAGTTACTTTATTTCCTTAATGTCACTTCAAAAAAATAACTTCTCCTAACTAAGTGACATTAAATGACCCCTTTTGACTCCCTTTTTCTTCATCGACAAGACACAGAAGTCATTTCCATTTCAAAACAAGGGAACCCAAAAATGGGGACATGACAAATCCTCCCTTCCCAAAGATTGTTTGTCTTCAATCAATGCCATCACAAATGGATGCTCCATCAACTGAACTAGACTGAAACAAGAAATGATACCAGGGTCCCAAACCACACAACAATATGTGAAGCGTCCTCCGCTCAAGGCGTGGTCCAGTAAGGTACTGACATAGGAGGCCCGTGAAAGTTTCCACAAAACTATGTGTTCTTCCTTTCTCTCCTATGGATTTTTCTACCTCTTCCACATTGGTCGAAAGGGTATGTCGTTCGTTGTATCGCAAGGGTTTGCTTATCTGATTGTCAGCCAAAATGAGAGTGGGAGTTTGTCGAGTTATTTTTTCATAAAATTTTGGCACAACCTGGATTGAATAGAACATCTTAAGATGTTTCTTTGGAATAACTTCGATAGACCAACAATATTTTGCATGTGCTTCATAGTTCTCTATTTGCCAGTTGTATAAGGCAGAGTCAGAATTATGTCTGACCGATATGGGAGATTCTCTCAAAATTTCTCCTTCTGCGGTCGGTTCTATATAATATTTTTGTTCGTTATTTATCTCATATAAACATATGGCTTCTTGATCTTCGTCCCATGACTCCATCCATGGTTTTCCTTCCTTTGGATCCAAGTGAATAATTATTTTTCTCCCACTTCCTTTAAATTTGATTCTATATCTTTCCAAGGAGATAGTTGCTTTCATTCTTCAACCCCATGGCTGACCGACAAGAGTTGCATACCCTGACATTCCTTCGACAAGGTCGATCACCTCAAAGTCGACCGAGGTTGGTATTCCCATTATTTATGTGTTGACATTTCTTAGTATTTTGATTGGTTCTATTAATATTTGATTATCTAACTTAAGATAATTCATCGTGGGTGTTAGGTTAGGTCGGCCCATTCATACCCATGTTTCACGTGGTAAAATATTAACTTGCGAACCAAAATCAACTACCACCTGATTAATCATCATTCCTTCGATTTCCAAGTCGACTTGTGGATCATAATATTTGCTATTATAAGAGAGATGATTTGCATCCTTTGTTGGTTTTTGACCATCTTTGTATTCTCGCAGTATATTGAGTAGGTCCAATAGCCTACTTATCGATTGTTTTTCTTTGAGTAGTTTTAAAAATTCTTGGATAGTGTCTTCATCTCCACTTCTTGGATTTTGTTGATATTCTGTGGCATTCCTGAAGAATTTAAGAGCTTCTCTCATTATTTTCTCTTCTTTATTTGGATTTGGAAAGTTGTTAGTCTCTTTTCTTTGGTAGTTTTGTGGTGGAGTATGGATGTCGCGTTCGACGCCTGACCTTGTAATAATATGTAATTTCTTGGAGTTCCTCGCCTCTTCTTTAGATACTAAGTGTAGTAGATTCATAGTTTTTCTAGGTATAATATTGTCGAGTACTATCGGGCAGTCTTCTAGGGAGTGATCTCCAATGCCGCATATGTTGTAGAACTTTAGATCAATCCTGTCTTTTATAGGACAATCTACACTGTCGTGATCATTTTTTCAGCAATTAGCACAATATGGTCGTCCGCGACCTCGACCTCGACCACAACCACTGAAATTATCATCTCTTCGACCATATTTGTTTGTTTGGTCGGTGGTTTCTGTGTGGTAGATTGTTCGTATATTATTATGATTTCTAGCATTTAGGTGACATTCTAAAGTTCGGTGATCGGAAACTTCACAGATGTGGCACCACTTCATTTTTTTTAGATTGTGTGGGCAATCTTGTATGTTATGATCAGTTAGGCATTCACATATGTTACATTATTTATGGGCTTGTACTCGATGGACGTTTATTATTTGTGTGTGCTCATTTAGGGGACAATTATCTTTTGTGTGTCTGTCCCTGGTGCATGTGGTGCACCAAACTTCATTGCGTCAGATGGATATATTTTTTATAGTTTGTTGCAAATGTTCTATCTTTTCCTCAAGTCTTTCTGTCGTTGAGGAAGTCAATGGGCTATCATCGTTCGACTCAACTCATTGTGCCTTCTGTAACGCGTCTTCATAGTTGGTTATCTCATATAGGCGTAACAAAGATCTGATTCTTGGTAGTAGCCCAACTACATACCACCGGACTAGCAAGTTCTGATCGATCATCGACGAGATTTGACTTAAGACATATTTAAATCTTTTGTCATATTCTTTTACCGACTCACCTCCTCTTTGCTTGATTTCTTTTAACTTTTGCGCTGCTAGATGTGTGATGTCCTGGATTTTAAAGAATGTTAGAAAACTATTATTTATTTCTACCTTTGAACGAATTTTCTTTTCAGTGTAGTTCATGAACCAAGTTAAGGCACAGTGGCGCAACACAACTCCGAATTGCGCCATTTGATTATCTTCATCTGTAATGTCGGCTTCATCCCAAAACTTTTCACATACAAATCGATGGCGTTTTGGGTCTTCTCCTCCTTCGTATATGGGTATATGATTGAATCCCATATTGAATTTCTTGGTGGGGACAATTGGTTTTCTTGGTGCTTGAGTTACTATTGCTTTCGACTGAGCCGTCAACCCTTCTGGTCGGTTTTTGTCCGCGTCCGATAAAGGATGATACTCAAGGAATAATTGTTTCTTCTTGGGTACAGGATATGCGTCCTCATTTTGGGAACTTTTATCTTTGTATTCGACCAACCGTCATTCCAAAGGTTGTGTCAGTTCCAAATTATAGTTAATTTCTTCTCTCGAGATTAAATGTGGCAAAGGGGTCGAGTCGGTGAGGTCGTTTATTTGGATAATCATATTGTCAACTTCATTTCGTTCAAGATCGACAATCAATGCATCTCGTAGGTTTCCCAGGTCGTCCATTCTGTACCATAATATTGTTAATTGGTCGTCGATATTTAGCCTTTGTTGGATAAATTCTCTTATCCTTGGACTAGTTTCCAGTGTGGTAGATGTACGTAAAGTTGGTCCCAATTCTTCGTAGTCCTTACTTTCTGGTTCATCGACCAGTTGATGGAAGTTCAACTGTGTGTCGATGTATCTGTCGGGTGTCGTCATGACTACTACTGTTGCTAATTCCATTCGATCTGTCTCTGACTTAGACTGCTCACGCGCTCTGACTAGCAGACCCTCCCCCAACATCTTTCTATTCGAAGTTTTACTGTTCCACTGGTTAAGAAGCTCTTCTCTTTCTATTGTCTTTTATCCCGTTCTATTTTCTCGATATCCGCGGATTGCTTATGGGCTTGCTTTCCTCTCGACGACAATTAGGCTTCGAAAATACTACTTCTTGTTTTTATGACATCTCACAATTTCGATCGACCCCCCATTGTCGACCCGACTTACTCTAAGTCGGGAGCGTTGGCCATATTTATTTCTTCAAGAAGTAATCCCATGCTTCTCTTGTATCTTTTCACTTCGCGTCAAGAAATGCTTCCCACCTTTTATCTCTTTCTTGGAAGTTTCTATTTGATAACCATGTTCCTAATCTTGGTCGGTACTCGACGATATCACTGACTCCCTTTTTGAGAAGGAATTTATGAAGAAGTGTTGGAATCGTGCAGAAAAATCCATCGTACAATTCAGTGTATAATTTCTCTTGTATTTTGTCTAGGGACGTTAGATCTTCAACAACTTGTTCTGAAATATAATCTTCAATAATTCGTTCGAGCCAGGTTCGTTCTTCCTCTGTTCGTCAACTTCAGGCCTAACTCCTCATCGGGTGTCAATCTACCCATCACTTGATCTGTTGATGTACTGAAACTATGCTTCTGGGATAGCTTAAAAAAATCTTTCATTCATCTCTGAAAAGAACCACAACCTTGCTTCGGATAGTGAGAGGTTATTCCTTCTTGTGTAGTTTTTGATATAGTTCTCAATTTTGCGCTCCCACCACTCATGTATGTCTTGTTGAGTTAGCATTTATGTATACTCCTACATGCCCAAGTTTAGTACTACCAACAACGAAACCAATGTTGTAATCTAAGGGAAAGTAGAGAGTGTTACCAGTAGAACCTTACATAGCCATCATAGAGATACATGCATACACATAGACATATAGAGAGACCTACATAAGTAATGATAGCCCAAATAAGAGTCCTTTTATTATATGATAGACAGTACAACACAGTTACATATATCCTCTCTCATGAAGCTATATAAGCCTTCATGTGCTTATCTATTTATACCTCTGAGAGGCAGTTGTAACTACTTAACTGCCTGGGTCAGTCAGTTAGCAGAGACTCCGACCGACTTCTACTTCTAACTACACCGGTTCACCGACAAGTTCTAAGTCGACCGTCGGGTCTAGTCGACTAGCCCCTACAACAGTAAGGTAACTTAGTGTTGCAACAACTTGATCAACCCATCAAGGAATTGCTCTGTTAGGGAACCAATCTCATGAAAGCAAAAAATGTCCCTCACCTCCATGTTCGTTGTTGCACTGTCTATTATTGAAATCACAGGGTCCCAAACTTATATCAAAAAGGGACCACCATGTTGATGTTGCACCACTTTGATCATAACCGTTCGACCATCGTGCCTAGTCTGCCTCTTCCTCTCCTGGTAATCCCACCTGAAATACCTGTAACAAATGAATCTACTACCATGAATAGTGTCCTGCATAGGCATCCAGGTGAAGTCACGACCTGCAAATCCATTGTCGTACTCAATCTCGAATGTTGGAAAAAAAATTGTCCCTATCACTGGCAATGAATCTGGGCTACTCATGGACTCTATACATCTCCCCACTAGATAATTTTATCACTTGTGTTGTCCAATGCTGATAAGATATCACCGAAAAGTGCATGGACTAGTCAATCATCGCAGACGTACTATCTATCCTTTGTACCTCAGTAAACCTATGATGCAATCTGTCCACATGCTCTCCCACTATCACCCATAAATGGCCAAGGATTGCATCCATCCCATGGAATGAGTGCACCTTGACCTACTCTGTTGATGAGTTGTACACTTGCCGATATCTCCCAACACATCTTATGTAAAGCCCATGCATGTGAATCTCACTGAAGCCTACTGGGATGATGTGAAAAGCTAGGTCATCACAAGTTGCACAAACCCGATCAACTCCTCAGAAGACCTCTCCTCCAAGCTACCGATCTTGAGCATCCTAAGAGTAAACTCTGGAAAGAAAAAATTGGTCACCTCATCTGTCTCGATCGTCGATATGTCAAATGATGCAGTCCCTAGGTCCCAAGTTAATCTCTGCGAAGAACCATTATGCTCAGACTGCGCTCTCCACTCCTGGACCCCCAAGTTGAAATCCATGAAAGGACTGAACTCACTATCCTGGATCATGTCTCACCAAGGCATCTCAGTGGTGTCGAAGCCTACCAATCCATGATAGACTTGATCCTAGGTATCATGAGGGAAAATCCGCCTCGCCATATAGAACAAGGCTCAACAAATCCTCTCACAACATCCCCACAATGACGCAGACCAATCACTGTCACAACCCTATCGATCATCATCACTTGAATCAATCTATCACTCAGACGAATTCTCGAATTCCACCACCAAATTGGAAGTTCACCACTCCCAATACCTACTAGTTGTTGTGATGCCATACTGGTAACCATCGAAGTCTCAAATGAGTTGAGTCCCTGGTATGCCAACCTTTAGTGGAAACCAAGTACTAGGAATCAACTTTGTCCTTGCAATTCTGTTTATCTCCTGCCAAACTGTACCGAGAAATCTGTTATTCCAATCACCGCTAATGTACTCAAGTAATTTGTGGAGTCTAAATACCTCCCTGGAAAGTATCCCTATCATCTGTGGTGCCTCATACTCATACGAGTACCCATAATGCTCTGTCAAATGTGAATCACATATAACCCTCATACTATTCTCCCTAAGTGTGGACTCATGGACTACATGTGTGTGAGCCCCATAGTGGATAATGCCATCCATCATCATGTCAACTAAAATATCTGTGAATTGATCCAATACAAGTTGGATATACTCTTGTGCTCTGACCACATTGCCCAAATGAAATAACTCTGACATGGCTATAATCGTTTCTATCTCATCCAACTGACTTAGGTGAACCCTCCATGCCCTGTTGAAAACACTGTTGGCATCAAAAAATAACGTTAGATGCCACTGCCACTGCTTGTAAGAATGGAAAGTGTCAGGTGTGCTGGTCAATCCCAACAAAAGAAACCTCGATTTTTTGGATTGCCTCAGAGCGAAGGCCTCAGTGCGAAAACCTCAGAGTGAGAACCTATCAAAGTAACATATTACTTTTTAAATTCCTATTTTCATCTTTAATCTCATGAAACTTCTTTAGAATTTTAACTGAGCCACTGTATACTCATTTATTTGCGAGTATTAACAAAGGCCCAATTTGACTTGCTTAATTTGGATTTTAAAATCTTGATTGACGTTTCACCAAGATTCACTTTTCATTTATTTAACTTCTGTTTCATTTAAAAGCTATTTCAATTATCTGATAAGCTTAGTTTATTAATTAGGCCCTTTAGAGGGAACATTCTATTGGAGAAAGATATTTTGGCCCTACTTCAAAATCAGACTCAAATTTTCAATTAGGGCCTAATATAGTTACCGACTCGATGCGATCTATGCCCTCAAAATTAGAATTATAGTCCTAAAAACCCATATTCTTATGTCGAAACACCAAAATTAACCCTTGAAATGAAAAATGGTGCTCCGATAATCACTTTTTTTTTCGGGGCAGGGGGAGGGGGGTTTAAAATTACAAACTTTTTCAACCAATGGCCTTAAAAAATCATAATGCTACTAAGAAAAACCTTAAAATCAACCCCCTAAATTAAAAAGTGGTGCTACAATTAGCAAGATTTTTTGAGAGGGTTGCAACCAAAATTTAAAAATTCAACCATCAAATAAAAAAGTGGCACCACTTGCATATCCCCTATTTTTCTTCAAGGTTAAAACTACAATTTGTTTGAAAGATAAAAATCAGTACCACTGCCATCGAAATCTTAAAATCAATCCTTGAATAAAGAAATGGTACTATGAGTAATATCCCCTTTGTTTTCAAGGTTGGAATTACAACTTGTTTGGAACCATGGCCTTGAGAACTGGCACCGTCGCAACCAAAATCTTAAAATTAGCCCCCAAATAAAAAAGAGACTTAAAGTTGAAACATTTTTTAAACCATGACATGAAAAAACTGTGTTGTTGCAAACACAAACATAAAAAAATTAAAATTTTTGAAAAAAGATGGAAATAAATAAAAACGTTAAAAGGAAGAACACATGTATTTTAAGCTAATTTCTTTTAAAGATGTAATTTAAAAAATAAAATAAAAATCTGCCTTAAACCACCTCACCATTTAAAAAAAATTAAAAATTGAAATAAATGTAAAAAATAAATTTGTTTTTTTGGAAAAGAATGCACATTTCAAATCAATTTTAGAAAAAAGCTAAAACATGAAATTTTAAAAGGAATGGATTTTTTTTCCCGTAAGTAAGCAAGTCTTTCAATTTCATTAAAACACAAGATGTACATAGATTATTAGAAGCCCAGAGAGTCATCATGTCTGTTTGAGTCAAAATATAGGAGAGTAGAGACCCTCGAGCCTACCCAAAGTGAAATCAAGTTAGTCTAAAAAGTCTAAATATATAACAAAGGAAAATCCAAGAAAACTACAAACTAACACTGAAATAACACCAGACATATTTAACTAAAAAACTATGGTTTCCCAATTGAAAATTTACTAGATAGAGCGAGAAATCAATTGGAGTCATTAAGCCAGAGGCACCTGAGAACGGGACCAAGGAAGCATATCATCGATGTTGACTAGAGGAGGAGTAGGAGAAGCCAACGAGAGGGGGCCCAAAACATGTGTCCGCTCTTCTGTAGTAATGATAGTCACCTGATCTGGAGAGTGGAGATTTTTTTGGGCAAGGCTCTGGCATTGTTGCCTCAGGGAGTTGGTAGACAAAGAATCCCAGAGAGTATCCAGAATGCTAAGAGCAGGGGAGACTACTCCATTGGCTAGACGATCAAAAACATTATTGGAAGCTCTTCTAACATGAGAGGGTCTAAGAGTGGTGAAATTATGAATGGTTGACTGTAACTACTCCAAGCATTCCTCTAAACACCAATGACGAGGAAATTTCCAAGGGGGGAGCCATTTTGAAGGCAGATAAGCATATTAATTATGAGTTGAGATTCCCCTTCCACTATGACCTCATAATAATTTTTTCTTTTAGCTACCTTCAACCAATACATAATATCCCAAAGCTTAATTGTGTTGTTAGAGTTGATGCCCAAATTTCCAACATATATTTTGAGAATATTACCATCAGAATCCCAAAACACCCCTCCAAAGCTTGTCCGGGTTGGATTATCCTTAGATGCTTCATCAAAGTTGATCTCGACAAAGTTTGGGGGAGGAGGTGACCAAGTGCAGGGGGAAGATGCCTTAGGGGTTTGCATAGTGGTGGTAGTTGAGGATGACACAAGGTGAAGGTCCCAATTAGAAAAAAAACGAGCTTCTCTTTATTGTTACATTTAAAATCCTCCTTGGTCTAAGGTGCAGAGTGGATGGTCTCTTTGATGCAATTCCTAATTCTTAACCAGGTTGAGGAAACATGATATCGCTCATTCTTGAAGATGCACTGATTCCTTTATTTCCATGATTCCTAGAGTATATTGTCTAAGATTTGGTGACCTTCCACATAGCTAGATTTTTCAGGGCCAACAAGGAGAGGCATGAAGGGCTTAAAGCGAGAGGAGATAACTTTGGTGATGATTTTGTAGATCACATTGTAGAGGGGTATCATGAATAATTGACTAGCCTCTAACGCTTTATCTTCTTTGGGAATAAGCATGAGAAAGTTAGTGTTCAAGGTAGGAAGGAGTCCTGAGGAGTGTTGCGAATCAGACACTAAGGCCCAAACATCATTTTTAATCGTGGACCAACAATGGTGAAAAAAATTAGCAGTAAAGCCATCCGGGCTTGGAGCTTTTCCAAGAGTCATGTCCATGACAAATGCCTCCATCTCTGTCAAGGCGATGGGTGGAAGGAGGATGGAATTATGGTATTAGTGACAAGGTGGGGAATGTGCTTGGTGATGGATTGAATGGCCTTAGAGCGATCAAGCTAAGGTTAAAAAAGAAGAGAGGTGAAGAAGGAGATTAGTTCTTGTTCAATGTCCTTATGAGAAGTGAGAATATTACCTTGAGAATTCTTGAGCCGAGGGATACAGTTGGAATGCCACCTTTGAATCATGGAACGATGGAAGAACTTAGTGTTTTTCTCTCCCTCTTTGTGCCATTGTATGCAGAATTTCTGGTGCTAGAGAATCTTTTCTTGTTGATATATTTCATCAAGCTAAGAAGAAATCTCTTTCTCTTATTGAGCCAAGGAGTCATATCTCCCCAAGGAAATGATTTGCTACTGGATGTCTACCATGCATGATTATAGCTCGTTCTTAGCTTGAAAGATGTTTCCAAACACCGAGTGATTCCCTGCATGTAATTACTATTTTAAATTCTCGAGTCGTTGCTGGAAAGAGTACATGAGGGTGCCTTTGTAGATTGCTTCCTCTTGCCACCATTTGTTGATGTTGGCTTGAAAATACGGATGGTTGAGCCATAAATTTTCAAACTGGAAAGGCCTTTTTATAGGGGGACCCAAAGAAGCTATTGAGAGACAAACAAGCTAGTGATTAGAGCATGCCGAGGGAAGAATGCAGGCTCTCAGATCGTGCCCTCAGAGCAGAAGAGATTATGAGATTAGAAAACGATCCAACCTTTAAGCAACCTATTGGGGATCACATGTTCGGTTTTTCCAGGTATGAAGACCATTAGAGGAAAAGCAACGAAAAAAAAAAAATGTTAAGAAAAAAAAAACTTTAAAAAACAAAAATTCAAAACAAATTTAAGATAAAAGTTAAAAAATAAACACACACACATCCATTAAAAAAAATACGAAGTAAAAATCAAAACAAAAAATTCGTAATACGATGGCGTGAGGTAAATTTGGGGAATTGTGCCCCGCCCACTACCCCCACTTTTCTCCACCCCCAACAACCCATTCGCCCCTCCCTCCCCTTCTTGCACCCCCAATTCCCCCTTCTTACCACTATTTAAAGGAGTGGTACACCACTCTTTTAAACGATGGGCGAGGGGAATGCACCCTCTCACCACTTCGATAAAGGAGGTTGTTGTTTAAAGCATCGATGGAAGCTCCACTTGGCTACACTTAAAGTAGCGACAACTCACCCTCATGCCAATTTTTTTACAGGTAACAACTCCTAGGGAAAACCATCAAGTACTTCCCCTCATTTCGAGGATGGTATTGAGGGAAAACCTTAGATTATTCATTGGACAATTCTAGATCAACAACATGGCTTGAAGTCATTTCAAAAATTTACTCATAATGAGCTCAACATGTCATTGATGGGACTAGAACGGGGCGGAAATTCCCAACAACAACAAGGGGCACTCCTCGCTACAGAGTCCCAATTAAAGTATGCAACATTTGGTTTAGGAGACCCATCTCGATTTTGGCTCGGCTGCGATTACTGGTTGTGAGGGTGAATGGATGGATGGTTATGCAAATGAAATATGTATATGAAGACAATATAAATGCATAAAGGAAAACTATTCTACTCTAATGTATCCTATCCTAGCTAGGAGTAAATTATAGTGATTGAATGAGACAAAATGAAATTAAACTCTCCAAAACACCCCAATCAGATAGTTATCATGAAGTTGCAAAGTTAGATAACACATGCATACAAATATATAACCAGAAAAGTCTAAGTCATAATTTTTCATATGTTAACAACTAATATGCTTAGGACATTAAGTATAAGAAAGAATAACAAACTGCAAGAGTAACATCAATTGCATCAGAAAATTCTATAAGAAAAACAAGTTCTCACAACCCATGTAGACAACAAACATTCTACTGGAAATAGTTCACAAAAAACATCAATACACACAAGTTTTCTCTTTGCCAAAAGCCCGTCTCGAGGGCTTCTCAATATTAGTTAACCAAGTATTTTCTCTGAAAGTAGTTTCTTGAGTGTATACAAATCTTGAGAGCCAAAAATCCCCTTCAAAATGGGTCTCTTCCTTTATTTATACAATTATTACTAACTCCCGAAAATGCCTTCTTGGATTCCTCAAGAATTAGTTACAAAAGACCTTTCAGATTCCCTTACTAGTTGTTTGACACATGTGAGAAAAAAAATGACGCTGAAAGTGGTTTGAAAAAGATAAAATAAGATGTAGTTAACAACAAGTCCAAATTTGTTGTCATGTCTTGCCTATGTGTTCTTATCCCAGATGTAGGCAGTCTATATCTCTCACCGATCGTAAAGTGATATTGATGCATACCCCCCTATTCTCCCTCACGGATGCACAACCTCCCGGTCAAGGATCTTTGATTCTCAGAGCCTAATTGGCTCTCCGAAACCTTAATGGTCTCCCTGGTGATTAAACACAATCCCCTTTCAGTCTTTTGGTGCAGGTTCTATGAACCCCCCAAAATCTCTCCCTTTGTGTTGCTGGACTGTAACGTTCCAAGCGCTAACTCCTCTTCTGTTAGCCCTTTTCGTATGTGACCTCGGGCTATGTCCTCGTGTAAACACATGATTGCGGGCGCGGCCTAAAGTGGTTTGAGGCCACACCACTTTACTCCCCACAATTCACCTCCAGCTTCCACATCTCCCTTTTCCAATACCGTGGTTTCAATTGTGGCCTGCTCTCATATTTTTAAAGTCCGAGCACTTTCTGTCCCCGCAATGCAGTGTGACCATTGATGTTGTGATCTAAGGTGGGACCTCTAGATCAACGGTTCATATCTGCTCCTTTCAAATCAACACTCGTGATTTACTTCGTGATTTGGGTTTCAAAATTTTCAACTCTCAAGCCTCCCTTTCTCCACAATGACAGATCTCTTGCCACGTGTCCTCCTCAAATCGACGACTTTAACCATTTCGGGATTTTGGACTTTGGAAATCTAAAATCTCAAACTTTAACTTTCCCCAATTTCTTTTATCCGAAGCTCGTGATCCATTGACGCGTGTCTCCTGCAGATCGACGACTGTGATTCTTTCGAGTCTTCGGGTTTCAAAAATCTCAACTCTCAACTTTCACTTTCTCTCGAAGTGCACGGATTTGTGCCACGCCCGGATTCACTTCGGACTTTGGGTTTCGGGAATCTCATATCTCAACTGAAACCCACAAATTTTATCTGAAGTTCGTGATTTGTTGCCACACATCCTTCTGGATATGACGATCCAGATTTACTTGGGACTTCGGGTTTCAGGAGCTTCAATTCTTGACTGAAACCCAAGTGCTTTTATTCGAAGTTCGTGATCCGTCACCACGCGTCCCTTTGGATCTGATGGTCTATATTTACTCGGGACTTCAGGTTTCAGAAGTTTTGTATCCTCGATACTTCGGATCCTCCGATTCGTGAAGCCCCAGAAAGAATCTGCAATTAACAATTGAGTAACTTTTCCCAGATCCGATGACTTGGGACGATCTCACTTCCTCTGAATGGATCTCAGCCGCCACTTTGTAACTTTCAATAGACTCCCTCCTCTCTGTTGATTCTTGATCACTGTCTCTCCTGAGCTTGATTCTGATGCACTCCTTGCGAACTTGGAATCTCTGACGAAGTCCAGACTTAGTGATGTTAAGGTTTAAGCTATTATTAAGTTTCTTTTCATTTCACTAGATAACAATAGCATAGATAGGATCACTAAGAAATATGCAATCACAAGAGACACATCATTTATCCTGGGAAACCCTCATGGGGGAGAAAACCAAGCAAAACTTCCTTAATATAGATAGCCAATACAATGCCAAGAGATAACTCAAACAAATACATAAATTCCTCTCCAAGAAGTGCATCTCTCTCTCTCTCTCTCTCTCTCTCTCTCTCTCTCTCTCTCTCTCTCTTCTTCTTCTCCAACTACAGCTCCAAACTTGCGCTCTGATGAACAAGTGAGTGTGTGTGTAAATGAGGCGCTAGCCTCTTTATTTATATAATCCGGCAGGTGACTTTTCGCTGGTAGGGCTGACTTCTCAATTTGGGTGGTTATAACGACCTTTAATTAATCTGGGGGCCAACTTCTCATTCTGCCTATTACAATTAGGGTTTTACCAATCCGCAAAAGGGGATTTGGTTATTTACAATACCCGACATGATCAATCTACAAAAGGGGATTGATCTAATTAATAATACATCAATAATAAATAGAATACTCTTTGCAGTTACATTATTTCAACAAGTGATTTCTTCAAAATAAATCTCTTTACGCACTCCTTGCGCTTCACAGTCCCATTCTCGATACTTAGTTGATTTTTGAATATGTGCACTCCTTGTAATAGGTTCTCACGCAAGACTTAGGTTCTTGCGGTGACTGTGCACACCTTGTAACAGTCTCTTTGCGCTCCTTGCAAAGGGAAGTTTCACATTTATCTCTTTTGAGACTTTGAACCAAAATAGACTCTGTCAATGCACTCCTTGTGGATTGTATGCACACCTTGCATGAGCTCAATGAAGAGAACAATTGAAACTTATCTAAACACTTCATAGTTTCATGTATTCAACAATAGAACTCATTCATTCATGAAACCAAAAATAACAGGGAATTGTAAACAATAGCAACATCATGGATTTGGGTCAATTTTCCTCTGTTATATATTTATCCAAAAGTAAATGGATACAACTATGATAAAACAACAACAACAAAAAAACTTAGCAACATCTAAATCACAACATTCTCCTACTAACTTGCAACAACCTCATTCGGGCGTACAAAACATTTATTTATCTCAAAGGTTTCCTAGGATTCTTCCCCGACTACTCATCTACTCAAGAAAAAAATAACTATTACTTAATTTTCGTTACATTCAAGACTGGGAGTGAAACTCCCCGATCACTCATGATCACTCGACTCCCAAGTGTTTGATATTCTTCAGTTTTCGATCATTTCAAAAAGTTTTGCAGGAAACACTAGCGGTTAAGATTTTGAAATGATTCAACGATGCGCTAAGGCGCTGAGTTGTCTCTCCATGTAGGCTTGCTGACGATGCTCCTGCATCATACTCCCCTTGCCAAAAATTCATGGACTCATGTCCATAAGCTCTTGCACTGACTTTCCATGCTTCTGGATATTTGCTTCATTTTCCCAACTGGCATCTTCTATCGGGTGTCCCTTCCATTTGATCAAATATTCCTCCTAGTCTTCTTGCCAATCCTCTGATCAATGTTCCTCTCCATCTGTGACTTTTCTGCTACAAGCATCTGCTTCTCCCACTGAACGTCTTTCTGATATTTCATTTTTCCTGCTTCATTTCCTTTGTAAGGATACAGGTCTGATATGTTGAATATGGGTGATATGCCCACATCATCTGGCAGCTCAATCTCATAGGCATTTGCATCAAACTTCTTTAAGATCTTACATGGCCCTATCTTCTTCATTTTCAACTTTTTATACGTTCCCCTTGGAAACCTTTCTTTCTTGAGATGTGCCAGAACCTGAACTCCTACTTCAAATTGAATCTCTCTGCGATGTTGATCAGCTCTGCGCTTGTACTCTTGGATAGAGTTTTGCAACTTCTCTCTGATCTGGCTATGGAGTTTCTGCATTTCTACAGCAAAATCTTCTACTCCAACGCTTCTAGTCTCACTCTGTTCCAAGCCTCTCAACTCAACTACTCCTCTTGGTTGCATTCCATACAGTACTTGGAATGGGCTCTTTCCAGTGCTCCTATTTGGTGAGTCATTATATGCAAATTCTGCTTGTAGTAGAATCTGATCCCACTGATTATGATGCTCAGTAACCGGTCTCCTCAAAAATTTTCCCAAAATTTTGTTCAACACCTCAGTCTGTCCATCTGTTTGAGGGTGGTAAGTTGAGTTGAAGGACAAATTTGTCCCCAACTTCTTCCACAGTGTTCTCCAGAAATGACCAACGAATTTGGTATCTCTGTCTGAGAAAATACTTTTGGGTAATCCATGAAGTCGAAGAACTTCGTTGAAAAATAAATTTGCAACATGTGTTGCATCACTGGTCTTTTGGCATGGGATAAAGTGTGCCATTTTTGAAAATCTATCCACCACCACAAATATGGAATCACATCCTCTTTGTGTTCTTGGCAGTCCCAACACAAAATCCATGCTTATTGCATCCCAAGGCCTTTCTGGTATTGGCAATGGCTGATACAATCCAGTGTTTTGTCTTTTACCTTTTGCATGTTGGCAGATTCTACATTTGTTCACAAACTTTATCACTTCTGTTCTCACACCTGGCCAGTAATATGCACTGCTCAACTATGCAAATGTTTTATCATGGCCAAAATGTCCAGCCAATCCTCCACTATGCTTTTCCTTCAAAATGTTATCCCTCATTGAGCATTTTGGTATGCACAATTGATTTCCCTTGAAAAACAATCCTTTTTGAATCATATACTCTGTCCACTGGCTCTTGTGTCTCAGCACAACATTTGCACATGCTTAGTATGCTTCCTTGAAATCTATATCCTCACTATACATTTCCTTAAGGTGTTCAAACCCTAAGGTCTTCACCTAAAATTCCTGCAGAATCAAACATCTCCTACTCAACGCATTGACAACTTTGTTAGCATTTCTAGAAATATGTTTTATGACAAAAGTGAAATTCTGCATAAACTCGATCCACTTTGCATGTCTTTGATTCAATTTCTCCCATCTGGTTATGAATTATAAAGCCTGGTTATCTCTATACAAGACAAATTCCTTTGGAACCAGGTAGTGCCTCCATTTCTTCAAGGCTTGAATTATGACATAAAACTCTTTGTCATATGTGGAGTACTTTCTCTTAGTCTCATTCAACTTCTCACTAAAGTATGCATCTGGTTTATTATTCTGGCTCAAGACTGCTCAAATTACAACTCCACTTGCATCATGTCTCACTTGAAATGCCTTTCCAAATTTTGGTAAGATTAGAATTGGTCGTTCTGTTATCTTCTCCTTCAATATATTGAAGCTCCTCTCGACCTCCTCTGTCCATTTAAAAGACTTGTGCCTCTTCTTCACTGTATCCATCATTGGTGCACAAATTCCACTGAAATCTCTGATGGACTTCCTATAGAAACTTGCTAATCCATGGAAGCTTCTCACTTCAAACATACTCCTTGATGATGGCCATTCTTTGATTGCTTTCACCTTCTCTGGATCCATCTTCAATTCATTTGAAGAGATCACAAAACCCAAGTAAATGAGTTCTGTCTTCTTAAAAGAGGACTTCTTCAGATTTATCAACAACTTCTCCTGCTGTAGTCTCCTCATCACTAATGTCAGATCTCTCAAATTCTCCTCTTTAGTCTTGCTAAAGACCAATATATCATTTAGATATACAACCACAAATTTGCCAATGAAATCAATCAGTATTTCATTCATCAATCTCATAAAAGTACTTGGGGAATTTTTTAAGCCAAATGGCATAACAATCCACTCATACAACCTTTCATTTGTCTTAAAGGTTGTTTTCCACTCGTCACCTTCTCTCATTCTTATCTGGTGATATCCACTTTTCAAATCTATCTTAGAAAATATTTTTTCTCCAGTTAAACAATCCATTAAGTCATCCATTCTTGGAAAAGGAAATCTATACCTGATGGTGATCTTGTTTATGGATTTCGAGTCTGTACACATTCTCCATCCTCCATCCTTTTTTGGACTCAACACAGTTGGTACTGCATATGGACTCAAGCTCTCTCTGACCAAACCCTTGTTTAACAAATCCTGGACTTGGTTCTTTACCTCCTCGTTCTCTTGAGGTGTCAATCTGTATGTTGCTTTGTTTGGTAGACTTGCTCCTGGTATCAAATAAAGATGACAACTGATACTTTTGATGGGTGGCAATGAGTTAGGTAACTCGTCCAATACTATGTATGCAAAATTCTCCAACAACTCTTGAACTTCTTCAGGCAAATCATCCATCGAAGTACTTGTAAGGACAACTCTGGGTTTCCTCAGCACATCAAACTGTATCTCTTGTTCCGTCTTGACTTCTCTCAGGAGTTCCTTCCCACCCATGAGAAGTATGCTTGTGCTGGCTTCTTCTTTTACTTTCTTCTCCTTTATTGGAAGCAACATGTGTGTCCTACCATTCTTCTCCGAGGTGTATGTATTTTTTCTCCTATCACGAATGACATTTCTGTCAAACTGCCATGGTCTTCCCAACAAAACATGACATACGTCCATGGGAATCACATCACATAGAATCTCATCTCTATATCCACCTATTTTAAATTCAATGAGGCATTGTTTAGTGACCATTACCTGGTGTCCTCTTTGCAACCACGAGACTTTGTATGGATTTAGGTGTGCAGTTGTCTCCAACTCCAATTTCTCCACCATATCTGTGGATACTAGATTGTCAGTGCTCTCACTGTTAATTATCACCTTGCATACTCTATCTTTCATCTTGCAAGTTGTCCTGAATAGACTGTTCCTTTGCATTGACTTTTCAATTTCCAATTCTGGTTTTAAGAGAACCTTCCCCAACATAAGGTATCTTCCATCCTCTGGACCTTCTGTTTCAACATTCCTTTTCTGATCTTCAGAAATACGAGTTTTACCTCCTCCTTCTTTCTTCTTCTCGAGACATTCCCAAGACATGTGTCTTATCTTTCCACAGGCATAAAACCTTACTTTTCCTCCTCTACTTCTTCCTTTTCCTCTAGAAGAACTTCTTCCACCACCTTGTCTTCCTCGAGAACTTCCTCCTCTTTCTAAGTGATTGTGTGGTTTCTCAGTCCCATCTTTGGATTTCTATGCCTTATCATGCGAAACTCCCTTGCCTTTGCTTGGGCTTCTACCTCTGTTTCATTGACTCTGTTTCCTGGCCAACTTCTCCTCTGCATCCAGATCAATCTGATAAGCATCCTCTACTGTCCTCATTGACATCATGCTGATCTCATCCTGGATTTCATACCTCAGGCCATTTATATTCCTGGAAACTTTTTCCTCATCCTTCTCTTGCTCTCCAGTCCTGATATTCAACTTGTAGAACTCCTCCATGTACTCTTTCACTATCATACCCTTCCGTCTCAGGCTCTGTAACTTCCTGAACAGATTTATCTGATAATCTTTGGGCATGAATTTAGCCTTTAGCTTGGCCACCATTCTGTCCCAATTCTTTATCTTTTGTTTGCCTTTGTTGCTCCTCTCATCCTACAGTTCATCCCACCACAGTGCTACATGCCCTTTCAGTCTAGTGACAACATGTCTCACCTTTTTCTCCTCATCGACATCTTCATAGTCCAAATATTTTTCCATGGATCTTATCCAATCTAACAATTCTTCAACACCCAGATTGCCTTCATACATTGGGATGTCTACTTTGGCTCTAGCTCCCAATTTAACAACCGCTCTCAGTAAGCGTTCCTTGACAACATTTTCTCTTGCAACTTCTTTGACTTCTACTTCTTCACTCTCTGCATCACTAATGTCCCTAACAATAGGTTCCCTCCTCTGCACTGCCTCCATCGCTTCTAATCTTGCACGAAGCTCTCTCATTTTTCTCTCCATAGCTCGATTGGATAAAGGTGACTCTACATGTCTCCTTGGCGGCATTGTGTTGGTTGTCTCCCACACATAGATTACACCTTCGAACTCTTCTTCGCTTTCTGAAAATAATTTCAAGTTCTGATACCACTTGATGGTATCAGACTATCTCCTTTGTCTCGTTCGCCTGAAATCTATAGACGAAATCACGCTCTGATACCACTTGATGCAGACCCCCCTATTCTCCCTCTGGGTTGCATGACCTCTCGGTCAAGGATCTTCGATTCTCAGAGCCAGATCGACTCTCTGAAACCTTAATGGTCTCCCTGGTGATTAAACACAAGCCCCTTTCAGTCTTTTGGTGCAGGTTCTATGAACCCCCTAAATATCTCACTTCGTGCTGCTCAAGTGTAACGTTCGAGGCGCTAACTCCTCTTCTATTAGCCCTTTCCTGTATGTGACCTCGGGTTATGTCCTCGCGTAAACAAGTGATTGCGGGCACGACCTAAAGTGGTTTGAGGCCACACCACTTTTCTCCCCGCAATTCACCTCCAGCTGCCACGTCTCCCTTTTCCAATACCGTGGTTTCAATTGCAACCCACTCTTAGATTTTTAAAGTCTGAGCACTTTCTATCCCCGCAATGCAGTCTGACTGTTGATCTTGTGATCTCAGCTGGGACCTCTCGTTCAATGGTCTAGATCTTCTCCTTTCAAATCAACGCTCATGATTTACTTCACGATTCGGGTTTCTGTGTTTTCAACTCTCAAACCTCCCTTTCTCCACAATGACAGATCTCTTGCCACGTGTCCTCCTCAAATTGACGACTTTAACCGTTTTGAGATTTTGGACTTCAAAAATCTCAATTCTCAAGCTTTACCTTTCCCCAATTGCTTTTATCCGAAGCTCGCGATCCACTGATGTGTGTCTCATGTAGATCGACGACTACTATTCTTTCAGGTTTCGAAAATATCAACTCTCAACTTTCACTTTCTCTCGAAGTGCGTGGATTTCTGCCACGCGTCCCTCTGGATCTGACAATCCAGATTCACTTCGGACTTCGGGTTTTGAGAATCTCAAATCTCAACTAAAACCCACAAGCTTTTATTCGAAGTTCATGATCTGTCGCCACGTGTCCTTCTGGATCTGACGGTCCAGATTTACTTCGGACTTCGGGTTTCAGGAGCTTCAATTCTTGACTAAAACCTAAGTGCCTTTATCTAAAGTTTGCGATCCGTCGCCATGCGTCCCTCTAGATATGACAGTCCAGATTTACTTTGGACTTCGGGTTTCAGGAGTTTTGTATCCTCGATACTTCGAATCCTCCGATCCGCGAAGCCCCCGAAAGAAACTGCGATTAACAACCGAGTAACTTTTCCCAGATCCGACAGCCTGGGACAATCTCACTTCCTCTGAACGAATCTCAACCATCACTTTGCAACTTTCAACAGACTCCCTCTTCTCTGTTGATTCTTGATCGTTGTCTCTCCTGAGTTTGATTCTGACACACTCCTTGCGAACTCGGAATCTCTGACGAAGTCCGGACTTAGTGATTTCTTCAAAAGAAATCTCTTTACACACTCCTTGCGCTTCACAGTCTCATTCTCGACGCTTAGTCGATTTTTTAATTTGTGCACTCCTTGCAACAGGTTCTTACGCAACACTTAGGTTCGTGTGATGACTGTGCACACCTTGCAACAATCTCTTTGCGCTCCTTGCAAAGGGAAATTTTGCATTTATCTCTTCTGAGTTTTTGAATCGAAGTAGACACTGTCAACGCACTCTTTGCAGACTGTATGCACACCTTGCATGAGCTCAATGAAGAGAACAATTGAAACTTATCTAAACACTTCACAGTTTCATGTATTCAACAATATAACTCATTCATTCATGAAACCAAAAATAACAGGGAATTGTAAACAATAGCAACATCATGAATTTGGGTCAATTTTCATTTGTTATATATTTATCCAAAAGTAAATGGCTACAACTATGATAAAACAACTATGTTAAAACAACAACAACGAAAAAACTCAGCAACAACTAAATCACAACATTCTCGTACTAACTTGTAGCAGCCTCATTCAGGCATAGAAAACCTCTATTTATCTTAGAGGGTTCCTAGGGTTCCCCCTCGACTACTTGTCTACTCGAGAAAAAATAACTGTTACTTAGTTTCCATTACATTCAAGACTAGGAGTAAAACTCCCCGATCACTCGTGATCACTTGACTCCCAAGCGTTTGATCTTCTTCAGTTTTCGATCATTTAAAAAAGATTTGCAGGAAATGCCAACGATTAAGATTTCAAAATGATTCAACGGCGCGCTAAGGTGCTGAGTTGTCTCTCAAAGTAGGCTTGCTGATGATGCTCCTGCATCATACTTCCCTGGCCAAAAATTCATGGACTCCTGTTCATGAGCTCCTGCATTGACTTTCCATGCTTCTGGATATCAACTTCATTTTCCCAACTGACATCTTCTATCGGGTGTCCCTTCCATTTGATCAAATATTCAAAATAGGTCTTCCTCCTGGTCTTCTTGCCAATCCTCTGATCAATGATCCTCTCCATCTATGGATTTTTTGCTACATGCATCTTCTTCTCCCACTGATCCTCTTTCTGATCTTTCGTTTCTCCTACTTCATTTCCCTTGTAAGGATACATGTACGATATCTTGAATATGGGTGATATGCCCACATCATTTGGTAGCTCAATCTCATAGGCATTTGCATCAAACTTCCTTAAGATCTTACGAGGTCCTATATTCTTTATTTTCAACTTGTTATACGTTCCCCTTGGAAACCTTTCTTTCTTGATATGTGCCAGAACTTGGTCTCCTACTTCAAATTGAAGCTCTCTGCGATGTTGATCAAATCTGCGCTTGTACTCTTGGCTAGAGTTCTGCAACTGTTCTCTGATTTTTAAAGTTCGAGCACTTTCTGTCCCCGCAATGCAGCGTGACCATTGATCTTGTGATCTCAGGTGGGACCTCTCGATCAACGATTCATATAAGCTCCTTTCAAATCAACGCTCGTGATTTACTTTGCGACTCGGGTTTCAGAGTTTTCAATTCTCAAACCTCCCTTTCTCCGCAATGACAAATCTTTTGCCACGTGTCCTCCTCAAATCAATGGCTTTAACCATTTCGGGATTTTATTTACCTTTACCTTTCCCCAATTACTTTTATTCAAAGATCACGATCCACTGACGCGTGTCTCCCACAGATCGACGGCTGCGATTCTTTCGTGTCTTCGGGTTTTGGAAATCTCAACTCTTAACTTTCACTTTCTCTCGAAGTACACAGATTTTTGCGACGCTTCCCTCTGGATATGACGGTCCAGATTAACTTCAGACTTCGGGTTTCGGGAATCTCAAATCTCAACTGAAACCTACTAGCTTTTATCCAAAGTTCATGATTTGTCGCCACACGTCCTTCTGGATCTGAAGATCCAGATTTTCTTCGGACTTCGGGTTTTGGGAGCTTCAATTCTTCACTGAAACCCAAGTACTTTGATCTGAAGTTCGCGATTCGTTGCCACGCATCCCTCTAGATTTGACGGTCCAGATTTACTTCGGACTTTATGTTTCAGGAGTTTTGTATCCTCGATACTTCGGATCCTCCAATCCGCAAAGCCCCCGAAAGAACCCGCGATTAACAACCGAGTATTTTTTCCCAGATCCGACGGCCTGGGACGATCTCACTTCCTCTGAACGGATCTCAGTCATCACTATGCAACTTTCAATAGACTCCCTCCTCTCTATTGATTCTTGATAGTTGTCTCTCCTAAGCTTGATTCCAACGCACTCCTTGCGAACTCAGAATATCTGACGAAGTTCAGACTTAGTGATTTCTTCAAAAGAAATCTCTTTACGCACTCCTTGCGCTTCACAGTCTCGTTCTCGACACTTAGTCGATTTTTGAATTTGTGCACTCCTTGCAACAGGTTCTCATGCAAGACTTAGGTTCTTACGGTGACTGTGCACACCTTGCAGCAATCTCTTTGCGCTCCTTGCAAAGGGAAGTTTCACATTTATCTCTTCTAAGCTTTTGAGCCGAAATAGACTCTGTCAACGCACTCCTTGCGGACTGTATGCCCACCTTGCATGATCTCAACAAAGAGAACAATTGAAACTTATCTAAACACTTAAAAATTTCATGTATTCAACAATATAACTCATTCATTCATTAAACCCAAAATAACACGAAATTTAAACAGTAGCAACATCATGCATTTGGGTCAATTTTCCTCTGTTATATATTTATCCAAAATTAAATTGCTACAACTATGATAAAAAAACAACAACAAAAAACTTAGCAACAACTAAATCACAACATTCTCCTACTAACTTGCAACAACCTCATTTGGGCGTACAAAACCTCTATTTATCTTAGAGGGTTCCTAGGATTCCCCCCCCCTCCCCGACTACTCGTGTACTCGAGAAAAAAATAACCGTTACTTAATTTCCATTACATTCAAGACTAGGAGTGAAACTCCCCGATCACTCGTGATCACTCGACTCCCAAGCATTTGATCTTCTTCAGTTTTTGATCATTTCAAAAAGATTTGCAGGAAACGCCAGCGGTTAAGATTCTGAAATGATTCAACGACGCGCTAAGGCATTGAGTTGTCTCTCCACGTAGGCTTGCTGACGATGCTCCTGCATCAGATATGAACTAGCAGTATGCCAACTCCTCTAGAGTAGATTTATGCATGGCCATATTGTTGTTAAAGTCTGCATGTCTTTTGAAAGGGTGGCCATGAATGCTTGGATCATGGTGCGAACTTTGGTGGGTTGAACGAGGTGGACTAGGTTTGGTTCATATTCATGTTGGCGGCCACTCTCAGAGGCCTTTATGGCAAGTGAGTTTCTAGTTACCTTCTTCCTTGGAGACATTTCTAAATCTGCAAAGCATAAATTAAATTAGTCCAAAGACAAAACAAAGTAATTAAACAAGCATGATTAGACCATGAGTTGTATATGCATAAAAATAAGTCTATTTAAGTAACCCATGTGAAGTACCCGAGGAGTCACTCATGTTGATGCTAGGTGGGAGATCGTCATTAGAAGATGATAGAATGATGGCATGGATTATGGAATTTTGAGCTTTATTGAAAAGGAAATGGCAATATCCAGACAAGTTAGTTAAAGGTTACCCTGGGTAATGGCTGGAAAATTCGAGACTAGAGCAATTCCTTAGTTCATAGGAACTGCTCTGGTATATATCAGAGAGGTTTATGTGAATTGCGTCGATTACACCGGACTAGTTCGTGTGAAGACCTCCGAACACATCGGAGGAGTTTGTGTTAAGCACGCCGATGGATGAGTGTGAAATTGAAGAAGTTTTCATCAAGTTATTTGGTTTAAACCAGAGGAATTCATATTAACTTTTCCGGTGAAAACTGGAGGAGTTTGTGTTAAGTCTTTCGAGTTAGACCGATGAAGATGACGTTAAGTAGTATGGAGAATCCAACGTCGATTGAGTTAAATCCGCCAATGAAGACTGGAGGAGTTCGTTCAAAGGTCTATGCATGGATCAAAGACATTTATGTTAACCTCTCCAGTTACTACCAACAACAAACTTATGAAGTACTCTGGTAACAAAGAGTTTTTTGAAAACAACTTGGTTTCAGTAATGAGTTTTCATTAGATTTTGGGGCTTGGATAATTGCGGATGGAGAGACTAGGGCTCGATTCTCGCAAATCTTGGAGGATAGCTTTGGTGAATGAGAACGTGAAAGGGTAGTGGCTAGGGTTCGGGAGGCTTGAATTTTTTGTGCTTTGGTGACTTGACATTATTGGCATGGCTTTAAACTAGAAACTCATAACTTGAAGCTCATTACACACACTGCACATACAACTCGAAATTCAGCTCTAAATACATTTGAGTAAGGGTTATTCACTTCTTGAGGATGACACTAGGTGGATTTGAGGTATGGTGTCCTCGCTAGAACCCACAAGTAACACTTTCATGGGATTACAGATAGAAAAGAGTGTAGAAATGATTGACATTAGAGTTGGGGAGGGGGAAGGGGGCTAAAGGATATTAACCAGTCATAATTTGCATAGAGCCTTATCCCTCCTTTCAGGAAGGTACAAAGGGTTCGATTTGGATTGATTTCGACATTTAGTTGTGGTCAAAGGTGATGCTAATGCCAGGATGACAGAGCTTGGATGGAGACCAGAGATGAGGATGGGTCGAAGTATAGACTGTTCTTGAAGAGAGAAACAATTAAGAAACATGAGGATGCGATATGGGAGAGAGTACCTAGGTGCAAAGAGAGTAAAACTGATATAGCAGGGCCAAGGTTTTAAAAGGGTTGGTCGTCAAGGTGACAATTTACCCTAGAAATATCAACAAAAAACCTAACCTTAAAAATTTAGAGAGTGAACATGTGTTTAGGGTATACCTTGACAAAGACGCCACGTGGGTAACTGTCAGTGATGGCGATGAGAGAACTTGCGGTCCCAATAGCTAGAAGGGTTGGGAGTTCAACATTTTGTTTGTCAATTCTCTCTGGTGCTTGAAGAATAGTGGTTAAAAGTCTAAAGGGAATCACCCCTTTTATAATCATTGAGTGCATTTAATGTGATCGGGGAAGGTTTTGATGCCTTTGCTGGAGGTGATACTGGAAAGGTATCCAGTTACATTAGAGATGTTAGTGGGAAGTCCTTTAGTATGCACTGGAAGACGTCATGGGAAAGTCTCCGGTGTATACTGAAGGCATTGATTCAAAGTCTATTGGTTGCTACCACTTTGTTTTAGAGGAGTCTGTTCCAAGTCTCCCGAGTACATTGAAGACTTAGGTGGGAAGTGTCTTGATGTGAACTAGAGATGCTAACATGAAGTGCATTGGTGAGTGAAAATGTCACATCAGAGCGATTTCGGGGAACTCCTCTGGTTCGACCAGGGGAGTTATAAGAACTCCTCCGGTGAGACAGGAGGGGTTAGTATAAAGTTTGTCGAATAATGAACGATCATTTTGCAGGGATTCAGAGGAAGTTCTCCTATGAGAATTAGAACACTTGAGGGTAATTTGATCCGGATTTTATGAGCAGAACGAAATGACTACAGATTATTACCAAATGCTTAACACAGAATAACAGAGATACAATAAAACTGGTTTTCTATTCAATAAGGAAATAAGCTGAAATTGTAAAATGTAGCGGAAAACAAGCTTGCTGGAATGGTGTCGGCTTATCTCTGAGAAGAGATGTGACGGCTGCGCTCATTCGCAAGAAGATGATTACAATGAGGCTCTCAAGGAATTTTTACAATAAATAGGAGTTTCAAAAACCCTAAACATCCAAAAACCTAACCCTAGGAGATGAAGCGCCAAAAGTCATGTGGGCCCCGTTTGGGTAAGTCAGTACATCAACTTCCCGGGGTTGTAACTTTTGCATATGATCTCCGTTTTAGGCATATGATAGCCCATTGGAAAGATCTATCCGAGGAATACAACAGTTGCACAAAATTTCATGAAATTTTGTGATCGCAACATACCCCAAAAAACATCGTTTAGGGCCTCAAAACGGCTCTGGAAGTTCAGGACCCGAAAAACTGCTAAAAATAGTAAATTATCAAAATTGCTAGAAAGTTGTTTTGAGCCAGCTGGAAAAGGTGGGTGACCACCGATATCCACCTGGATCAATCCTCCATCCTTAGGAAGCAATGGTCTCCATTGCATTGAGTTCCCCCATCAGATGAGGAAATTTCTGCTAAATTTGGCCTCGGGTGAGCCACTTGCCTTGGTGCAGGAGTTGCCCTGCTTTGACGACTCGATAAAGATGGATCCTTTGTTGTCGAGTGCCCTTGATCTGTGTGTCCACAATCTGATCACTAGATTCCTGTTGTATGTAGTTAGGGTTGAGCTCTGTTGGTGTCAGTTGTTCTGCTACGTCTGAGGTGTCCAATAATGGTGGGAAATAAGGCCGAAGGAGGTCCACGTTGAACACTGGGTGCAGGCCAAGGAAAGGAGGAATGTTGAGCGCAAAAGCATTATCCCCCACAGCCTTGGTGATGGTATACGACCCATATCGGAGTGGGCGAAGCTTCCTATGGGGTCCTGTAAGGCATTCTTTCTGCAAGTGCAACCAAACTTTGTCACCCACCTGAAACTTATGTGGAACCCGATGTTGATCATGGCGCTGCTTGTACTTGTCATTAGACTTCTGTAGGATATCCTGAACCTGTTGATGGATGTGTTGGATCCTGTCAATGAATCGGGTGGCTTTGTCAGCCTCAGTTGGAGTAGGAGAGGAGTCGGTCGAGGTCACCGCAAGGGGAAGTGCAACATCTATGGGACCCAATGGTTGGAATCCCAACCCCACCTGAAAGGGGCTGTGGCAAGTTGAGCTATGCAGGGCTCGGTTGTAGCTATGCTAGACATAGGGAAGATTCTCATCCCATGTGCGAGGGTGCTTGGAATTATACATGCTCAGGATATGCACGATCATTCAATTTACGACCTCGGTTTGGCCATCTGTATGGGGGTGGAAGGTCGTGGATTTGGTGAGCTTGGTGTCCAGCAGTGGCCAGAGGCTTGACCATAATGTGCTGAGAAATCGACTGTCCCGATTTGAGACAATGGTTTGTTGGATTCCAAAATATACCCATACTCGTTCAAAGAAGAGCTTGGCAGTGGCTTCTGCCGTGATGCTCTTCTTGCAAGCAACCAGAATCGACATCTTAGAAAAGCGATTGACAACCACAAAAACACAGTCATTTCCCCGCTTGGTGGATGGGAGGCCCGATATGTAGTCCATTGATATGGATTCCCATGGTCTGTCAGGAGTAGGAAGAGGGGTGTACATGCCCTGTTTCTTAGTGGTTGGTTTGGCAATAGCACAACCAGTGCAAGACCTTATATACTTGCTGACCTCTTGTCGAAGTTTCGGCTAGTAGAAATGTTTTTGTAGCATCGCCACTGTCTTTTTGACGCAAAAGTGTCCCGCCACCCGACTGTAGTGGGATTCCCAGATCAGCTTCGCTTGCTCACTTAAAGGAACACATATATGGCCCAGACGACACAACAACCCATCTTGAAGATGGAAATTATCGACAACTGCCTTTGCACCCAACATTTGGTAGGTGGTGGCGAAGTCCGGGTCTATCTCATAGAGTTGGGGCTATCTAGAGGTCTCATGGCCACAGGAGTCTAGCACTGTGGTGAGTGCTGCGACTGGTGGTCTGCTGAGGCAATCAACACCACAATTGGTGCTTCCTGTTTTATACTTGATGTTGAGGTGGAATTGCTGCAAGTATGTGGACCACTTTTGATAGCGATCATTCTGCAATTTTCCTTGTGTCTGCATGAACTGCAGTGGCTTATGATCAGTGTGGATGACTGTCTCCCTCCCAAGAATGTAATGTATCCACTGGCGGCAGGCTTGCACAATGGGGTACATTTCTTTGTCATAAGTAGGGTACTTACAGACAACATCTGATAGTGTCGCACTATGATAGGCCACGGGGTGGCCGTGCTGCTTAAGAATGGCACCCACAACATAGTATGAAGCATCAGTCTCAATCTCAAAGGGCTGCTGCAGGTCTGGTAGTGAAAGTACTGGGGCTGAGCACAAGCTTCAAATCATCTAACGCTTGTTGTTGGGGCTGGCCCCATGCAAACTTCTCCTTATCACCACCCCTGGTTATTTGGCTGAGGGCCCATGCAATATGGGAGAATCCCAACACAAACCTGTGGTAGAAATTGGCAAGGCCCAAGAAGCTCCGAAGCTCAGTGAGTGTGGTTGGGGCTGGCCAGTCACGGATGACTTAGAGCTTGGTTGGATCCACATGTACACCATGTTGATCAATGATGTAGCCTAGGTAATGGACCCTGTCCATGCCGAAGGAGCATTTTTCCAAGTTGGCATATAGCTTGTACTGTCGCAGGGTGTGCAGAACCTGCTGAATATGCTGCAAACATTCGACCCAAGTCTTATTGTAAATGAGAATGTCATCAAGATACACCACTACAAAAGTATTGGTGAATGGTCACAGAATATCGTCCATCATCCTCATGAAAGTGGCCGGAGCGTTTGTCAGACCAAAGGGCATGACCAACCATTCAAAAAGGCCTTCCTTTGACTTGAAGGCGGTCTTCCATGCATCTGTCTATTCTATTGGGACCTGGTGGTAGCCAGACTTCAGATCAATCTTACTGAAGTATTTGGCCCCCATGAGTTGATCAAGGAGGTCGTCGATTCAGGGAATCAGGTACCGGTTTCTGACTATGATTTTATTCAGAGCCTGATAATCAATGCAAAGTTGCCAGGTTCCATCTTTCTTCTGTACCAACATGATTGGGCTCCCGCAAGGTGATGAGCTAGGACAGATGTGCCCCATTGTGGAGTAATTCTTGGATCTGTCCCTTGATCTCCTCATTCTCTAATAGAGAGTGATGATAGACTGGTCCATTGGGCAGCGGTGCGCTGGGGGTCAGATCAATGGGGTGCTTGACCTGGCAGTGCAGAGGTACCCCGGTAAGCGAGGAGAAGATATCCGAGTATTCTTCCACGACCTTATCTACTTGCTTCTGTTGTGTGGAAAGGTCGACTGCAGAGACCCTGGATGTGGCTGTGATTTTTCTCTCATTCTGAGAGCAGATCACGAAGAAGACAAACTTCCCCATCTGAGAGATGACCTTCCTGCATTGCTTAGCAGAGATCAAGGAAATAATGCTAGGTGGGATAGCCTCAGGTATCCTGTACAATTTCCCGTTCAAAGTAATAATAACACTACGAGGCCTAGACTCATATACAACATGGCGTTTCCATAAATAAGGTTGGCCCAAAAGAACATCACAAACTTCGAGAGGAGAAACATCACACAATACCTCATCTTTGAAGGGCTTGATGTCATATGACAATCGACACTGTTGACTAACGCGAAGATCGATTCCTTGGCGGAGCCATCCAATGGTGTAGGGTTGTGGGTGCGGCGTTGTCGGCAGGGCTAGCCGCTTGATGAACTCTGTTGAGATGAGGTTCTTCTAGCTACCACTATCAACAATGAAGTGCAGTGGGGTGCCTTTTACCCACATCCGAGAATGGAAGAGGCGCTCTCCTTCTTCTAGCTCATCTGGTTCACCATGCTAGAGCTTGGTGGTAGCAACGGTGGCACTGGGTTCCACATCAATGATCTGTCTTCCCCTTTCTAGTTCTGACTTAGAGTCAAAACCCGCATATGATTCAGAGGCTTTCACTTCAGCCACCAATGTCTGCTTTGAGCGACAATCAGTAGTGTTATGCCAAGGGCTCTTATGGAAGTCGCACCACTTCTCGGTATCTTTCTTTGTCTTTTCGATGTCCTTCTTTGCTTGCGTATTGGACTGGTTTTCCTGATACTGTGCATCTTTGCTCTGTCCTTTGTTCTATGGGTTGGGGCCACCCTTTCCTGGCTTTTGTTATCCGGGGTTCTCCGACCCAAATTGTCGCGTCTTTTGTTTGAGCTTCTGCTCGATTTTGATGGCATATCGGTAGGCCGTGCCCAAGGATCATATGTCCATAAATTCCATTTCGGTCTGGATGTATCTATGCAAAGCACTGCGATACTTGAGCACCAGATGTCTCTCTGAATCTTTGATACTCAACTTGGTGTGCAAGGTATGGAAGATATTTGTGAAATCTGGCACTGCTTGGTCTCTTTCTTGCCGCAGTGTGGTCCATTTGGTATACAAGTCGTCATAACTCCCGACAGGGTAGTTTTGTTCCTTAATAGCATCCCTGAAGGATTCCCAGGTGGTCGTGACTGTAAACAATGAAGGTTTATTTGTTTCCTTTTGCTCATAAAAAGTTTCCCACCAATCTTTGACATGGGGAACAACTTTGAGGAGCACAAAAGTAATATTTTCTCTATTCAAAAAGTTATGGACAGAGAAATACCCTTCTAGTAGATTCAACCACTTGTTTACAACATCTGTGTCTATCTGACCTTCAAATATAGGAATATCGAAGTTTATTTGTACCTTGAAGGGGGCGATGCCTCCGCTCGAAGAAGATGCATCGCCTGTTGGTAGTCGCCAAAGGATTTGCGCAAAATTATCCATCATCTCGTTCCTCTGTTGCGTGAGGGCTTCCTTAATCAACAGTTTGAAAGGATCTCCTGTCCCATCATCTTTCTTTTCTCCTTCCATGAGAGGTCGCTTGGGTGTGCGAGAGATTTTGTCCTCAAGAGAAACAAGCTTGAGACCCAAATCTTTGTACTCTGACCTCATTGGGGACATGCATTAAGACGACAAGGAGCAGGCCGCTATGATACCACTGATCTGGATTTTATGAGCAGAACAAAATGACTACAGATTATCACCAAATGCTTAACACAGAATAACAGAGATACAGTAAAACTAGTTTTCTATTCAATAAGGAAATAAGCTGAAACTGTAAAATGCAGCGGAAAACAAGCTTGCTGGAATGGTGGCGGCTTATCTCTGAGAAGAGATGTGATGGCTGCGCTCATTCGCAAGAAGATGATTACAATGAGGCTCTCAAG
>ML808772.1:53667-92830 GCA_009831015.1 Picea engelmannii
TCCAAAAACCTAACCCTAGGAGATGAAGCGCCAAAAGTCATGTGGGCCCCGTTTGGGTAAGTCAGTACATCAACTTCCTGGGGTCGTAACTTTTGCATACGATCTCCGTTTTAGGCGTATGATAGCCCATTGGAAAGATCTATGTTGAAATTTTGCGACCGCAACATACCCCCAAAAAACATCGTTTAGGGCCTCAAAACGGCTCCAGAAGTTCATGACCCGAAAAACTGCTAAAAATAGTAAATTATCAAAATTGCTAGAAAGCTGTTTTGAGCCAGCTGGAAAAGGTGGGTGGCCACCGATATCCACCTGGATCATAATTCCTCCAGTGTATACCAGAGGAGTTTATGAGAACTTACCTGATGACAAAACTCATTCTCAAAATTTGCCTAAGTATCAAAAACAAAAATGGAATCCCACCCAAACTAAGAAAATTAAAGTGACCTATTTAGAGAGGGGTAATCAACAATTAACATTAAGGAAAAATTTCAAGCCAAGAAGTTTTTTTTATAGAAGAGAGTAGGAGGCTCCATTTTCTTTGAGGGAGGATTTTCAAGTAGATATACAAGAAAAATGAGGTTGTTGATGCCTGGCACAATAAATGGCGACACATTGGGCGAAGCCATGAATCTCTGTAGAGTGGTATCCGAACATAAACTTTTGAGAATAGAAGGATGGCAATGCATGACCCAAGAGAGAAAGAATAGGTCCCATAGTTTTTCAAAATGCATATTTTGACGAGACAAACTTTGTATGATACAAGGAAGAATTCAAAACCATACCCAGAACAAATTGCCTATCATGCAATAACTTTTTCAAATGAAATTAGTTTCAGGAAGGAATGAGGAGTACAATAGTGACATGAAACATCAATAAGGCTGAAAATACAAGTTTCTTATGCATTTCTCTGGTGTTCCTTCACTTTTAGCGAGTGTACATAGCCTTGACGGAGTCACCTCGATGTCACAAACCTTTCTCTATTGCTAGCGAGCATCCATAGCCCCGACATAGATACCTGCATGTCCCACATGATCTGTGATGGCTTTCCCCAAGCCTTTACCTTTTATAATTTGATTATCTTATATTCAGAGAAAGGTGGATGGGGGGATTCTAGTCTTCCTTTAAAGGCATGAGGGATGACACCTGTGAAGGTTAGATTTTTCAAATATATTATAGATGAGCGAACTCCATTAGTAACATTCCCTAGAGTACTACAAATGCCTTTTTGAAACCATTTTTCCTTAGTTCAGGAAAACACAAAATTTGTTCTTGGACATGACCCTTGGCTCCTTTCCTTTGTTGTATTTTAAGAGTACAATGTTCGTTTGTCGATAAACTATGTTCCACTACTGGGTCTGATTTGAGATCATGCACAACAATGCTATACATGTAAAAATGAAGTTACGTTTAGAAGCCAAACTACATATTCTCAAGCTTTTAACACCAGATGTGTTATGGTTCAAGAGATATCCAAGTCCAAGCCATCAAATTTTTGAGCATTCCAAGGGGATAATTTTAAAGAGAGAAAATAAGAACCAACTAAGACAAAAAAGTAAACAAAATGTAAATCATGAAATCGAAAGCACCAAATGCACAAAGGTAAATAAAAACTGAGCAAAAATCAAGATGAGAAGTAAACTCTTTATTTATACACAGGGGAGGAAAGTTGCCTCAAGATAGCTAATGTAGTGTTTCAGGATTTGGTCATTGACGGGGAGGAGGTCTACATCCTATTCGATATTTTGCAAGCAATAGGTTCCTTTACCAATTTTCTCTTTGATCACGAAAGGGCCAAGCCACAATTGCTGAAACTTTGATTGTTTTCCTTTACCTTCATGTGACTTGTCCCATTTGAGAACCAGGTCGCTGACCTGAAAGTATTTCTCGCCAACAATGTTTTTTATAAAACTATCGTTTAATGGTCTGTTGGTGGGATTCAAACTTTGTTTTTTCTTTGGAGTGATTCTCCTCTAGGTTCAACAAAGTATTAATGCGTCTTTGGATGTTGGGACATTCTCTCCCACTGTTGGGTAAGTTGGAGGGACGAAAGATAAATATTTGAAGGAAGAATAACTTATTTCCTGTAGACAAGGAAATAAGGATAGGTCCCTATTGAAGCCTTGGGGGTGACACGATCAACCCACAGGGAATTGGGTAATGCGTTATGCCAATTTCCTTGCTGATCAACTACAATTCGTTTTAAAATTACTGATTAGACTCTTGTTTGTAGATTCAGCCAATCCATTAGCCTGAGGGTAATAGTTGGTTGCATATTTTAAGGTCATCCCTTTTTCTAAAGAAAACTCAACCCATTTAAGCAACGAAAAATATGTTGCATTATCAAATACAAGAGAGTTAGGCACTCCAAACCTGGTTATGATGTGTTTTTCAAGAAAATTAATTACCACTTCATCATTTACTTTGGTTAGTGGTATAGCTTCAATCCAACGTGTGAAGTAATCGATAGCAGTTAGGATATGCTTGTGCTATCTCGATGAGTGAGGATTAATCTCATTGATAATGTTTATCCCCCACTATTTGAAGGGATCTTCAACAACAACAGGTTGAAGCGTGAGAACTACTCTGCTATCTCTTCTAGTTGATTTTTTGCAAGTGTCACAACCGCGAGAGTAAGCATGTGTAGATTTAACCTTGTACAATATTTTACTGCAAACATATTTTCAATAAAAGAACAAAAAATATACAATGAAAAATACACACATTACACAGATATTTTTCCAGTGGAAACCCAAACCAGGAAAACCAACATATTCTATATTCATTCATAGTGATACATTGTTTACAATACAATATACATATAGGAGCCAACGACATCCAAAACCATAACCCAATGACCTGGATTAGTCAACAATCCTAATTCCTTAACCAGAAATAGAAAAACATCGGCAAAAACCATGTGCCGAAAAACCTCCCAACAATGGACATGAAAAACGAGGCAAAAATGTGACACTTTTCCCGAGGCAATTTTTTTTTCTTAGGGACGCTGCCCCGGAACCCCCTCGCAGGGGGGCTATCACCCCCCTAAAACCCCCAAAGGGGGGCCTAGTGCCCCCCCCTCAAACTCTCCTACGCGCCCAGTGCTAGAGATAGTAATGAAAAGATTATAACACATACCCAATAGCACGAGCATCCTTAAACAATGTCGCCCAACAATACCCGTATCTTAATATTTTGTGAGCTATTGTGTCTCTCGAGAAATGGCCTCTAGTTGATCCATCATGCATGTCTTTAAGGACTTTATCATCTTCTTTCTTTTCAAGACAACGTAGTAGGACTCCGTTGTAATTTTTTTGAACAAGATACCATGGACCAATTGATATTGTGTTGATTTTAGCCTTAGAGCCCTCTTTTGTTTAGCATTGATATGGTTTGGAGTTGTACCATGCTGAAGATAGTGCTTGAGATCATTGTAATATAAATTCTCAACAGATTGAACGTATGGAACTTGTGGCATGTAGAGGGTTGGTTCCTCTTGTCATCTGTATTCTTCTTGATTTTTGGCGTATGTGATTCTAGTTTCCAATTTACAAAGACCTTGACCTTTGACGATATTTGTTGGTTTAAATTCAAGGTCATACTCTTGTAAGACAACTATCCAATAACCTCATCTGTCGCTCAACTCTCTTTGTACAAAGAGAGATTTGACCTCTGGGTGAGGAACGGTCACTTTGGTATGATTCTTCAAAATATATGGTTTGAACTGTTTGATGGCTTTATGGACAACAAGAGATTGCTTGTCCATCCGTGGGTAATTCAATTCAACACCTTATAATCAGGTGATCATGAATGCAATGGGACATTCACTCCCTTGCTTGTTCTTCTGTGTGAGCACTACTGCAAGAGAATGATCAAAAGTGAAAGTGTACAACAAAAAGTCCTTAGCAAAATCTAGACTTTGTAAAGAAGGTGCAACTGCTATAGTGGCCTTGATGTTCTCAAAGGTTTCCTTTTCAACATATGTCCATTTAAACTAAGTGTATTCTTTTTATCATCCTTTGTAGAGGCTTCACAATTTCGGAAAAATTCTGAACAAACCTTCTTACAAAATTGATCTTGACAAAAAAAGACTGCATGGAATTTTTGTTGTGCGGTGGTGGGATTTGCTTAGCCTTAGTTCTTTCTAGGTCCATTGAAATCCCATCTTTAGAAATAACATGCCCCAACAAAATTCCTTCTGAAACAACAAAGATGGTCTTCTTGGGATTTAAAGAGATATTGTATTTTATGCATCTTTCTAATATCTATTTTAGATGTTTGCGGTGATCAACTCTTTGTTTTGAATAAATAGTAACATCATCACGGTAGATCACCACACTTTGATCGATTAAACCTTTGAAAACAATGTCCATAGCTCTTTGGAAGGTAGCACCAATGTTTATTAGACCAAACGGAATTATGCGATATGTGTATGTCCCCCACTTCGTTTTGAGGGTGGTCTTTAATCGGTCTGATTCTGCTATGAGAACCTGATTGTAACTTGAAAACTCATCCAGTAAAGAAAACATTATGGAGCCAGAGATGAGTTGTGGGATTTTTTCCATAGGGGGAACTGGATAGTTGTCTTTGTCGGAGGCCCAATTCAGATTCCAAAAATCTATGAAAATTCTGATTCCCCCTGACTTCTTCCTGAAAGGTTCCATATTATACACACAAGTTGAGTGATGCACTTTGAAGTTGATTCGAGCATCTGGTAGCTTCTTTAGTTATTTCTTAGTGACTGGTTCAAGGGTCACATGTATTTTCCTTAACTTTTGTTGGAATGGCTTGATGCCTTCTTTGATTGGAATCACATGTCGAATGATACAGGTGTCATAAGTCTTTAAATATTCATATGTCTAGGAAAATACATCACGATACCTTTTGAAGAACTGCATGAATGTATGCTTTTCGACCTCCAAAAGACAAGTGCCCAGATTGATATATTTGTGTTGTTCAGGGGTGCCAAGGTTCACCAGGAAATGCATCATGGTAGATCCGTTCATCTTTGGATTCATCTGTTTTGTGAAATTAGTCTGAATGTCGAACAACTTTTCCAGTGATATCACATTTATTGGGATACAATTTTCTTTCACTTTACTTGCTTCATCTAGACAGTTCTGAAGATCTCGTTCACGAGCTTCATCATCTATTACTGAGTCTTGGAAGACATTTGAGTTGGTAAGGAAATTGATGATCTGAGTATCATATTGAATACCTTCTAGTTCGTGACATTATCAAGTATAGAATGCTTGAACATAATTTCAATAGAAAAACCATCGTTCAGAGGGTATATCTAGAGGCTACATCTGCCAAAATTTCTGCAACAACATTTGACAACAAGGTATAGATTCAATGTTGAAAGATTCATAGGAATAGAGAAAATTCTACACCTCTTGTTGATAAACTCTCAAGTGAGGAGACATGCAATGGATAGTGTTTCTTACCTATCAGACAACTATCTCTGAATCACCAAATACTCCAAGTCACTTTACGTTGAGGTCGATGGCCTTTTTCAGGGTTTGGGCCAAGGCTTCATCTTCCGCAGTATTGTTGGTGCATTCAAAATCTAGGCGGAAGGATATGAGATTTTTGCGTTGATGTGGATCAATAAGAATACATCCTGCCCCTGCTCCTTCCTGAGACTTGGAGTCGTCAAAGAACATAGTCCAAATGTTAGTATATACAGGTGGGTTAATTATACAATAACCTAATTCTTTTAATACAATACAAGCATTATCAATAGTCTAATTGCATGGAAGGAGTTCAAACTGGGTGTCTATTTGAATTTTAGATGGTCGTGCATCATAACAACCAAGGTCAATCTCTAAGAAATAATTACCCAAAACAGTATGAGCAAACTTGATAGGCTCATTTTTACCTTCCAATTTTGTTACCATGTGCTTCATACGAGCCTCACTATATACACGAATCTGGTTAGCTTTACCTCTGTAAGGGAGCCATAAGTGGGACCAGTCGGTGGAGAAATAGCCTTGAAGCTTAGCTGACTAATCCCTCCTAAAAAAAAACCATAACTTTATGGTATGTCAACAACAATGTCAATTACTTGATGAGCACTTGGGTTAGAAGCTAATCTAATCATGACATATTTGAGTTCACCTTAATTTACCTTGACATATGACCTATCTAATTGTATGATCCTTGTGGTAGTTAATTGTGGGACAACATTTATTCTCTGGAAGACTAAATAGGGCATGATGTTAGAAGAAGTGCCTGAATCCGTCAAGCAGTTATGCACATTGAAATTGAAAATCTCGTATATAACTAGAAAAGAAGGGACTTGGGACTTGGAATGTGCACCTATACTTGTTGTGTTTATGGTAGATTTGATTTCTACTTTGTGTATTGCCTTTGTTTCAACAACTTTAGGAATGCTCTCTGTTGCAACAATGATATTCTTCTGAGGATTTTTGGAATGAAAAGCATCATGAAGCATATCACGATGTTGTGGTAGTGATAATATATCATACATAGAAATGTTAGCTTTAGTATTCTTCATATATTCTATAACATTGCAATATAAATCATGCATTTTTGGTTTACTTGTTGTTGTGTTAGGTTGTGAACCATTGGGTTTGCTGTTAGGTATTGAAATACTGGGCTTGTTACTGTTTGCAACCGACTTTGACATACTTGGTTTGTTGTTGTTGGCTGAAACAAGGGTATTAGATTTATTATTGGCTTTTGTTGGGGCTGAGGTGCTTGGTTTCAAAGTGGGAACAAGAGGAGTGATTTTCCTAAGAGGGGTATTGGTCTTCAGAGAAGAAGAAAAAGCGTTGGGCATATCACATTGGCTACATAGGTTGTAGTCTCGAGGGGAAGCTTTTACACCTAGTGTATCTCCTATAAAAACTTCTTCAATCTGCTCATCATCTGAGTCAATACACCAATCCCATAAGAACATAGTAGATTCCAACATATCCTCCTCAGTGGTTTCCTCATTTTATACTTCGTTGGGTTATTCGTCATTCAAATTTTGCTGATCTAACAACTAGTTGATGACCAAGGTCATGGAGTTTACCCTCCGAGGACATTTTTTTTCAGAGTGATTCTGCTACTGGTATGAGTAGAAGTTATCCCTACCAAAGCTATCCATATTTAATACAATTTGTGGGACTTCTGGTAGTTTGGGTGGGTTGTCATTTCTTTTGAAGAATGGGCGGAAAGGTCTAGGCCTTGAAGGTCCCTCGTCAACATTCTCTTTAAGATCGGTAAATTCATTTGACAACTTCTTGACCAACTTAACTATGTTGTCCAAATCTTTTGGTTTTCTCTTGGGAGGTTTCGCTAGCAACAAAGGTTTCTTTCCAACCGACTTAATTTCTTCGGAGTATGAATGATTTTCATAAGAGGACAACTCCTTTTCAATAACTTCGACTTCTTCAAAATTACGAGCTAATGAGTCTTTACCAAATCATTTAAAAAACATCCCTATGGAAGGAATCAGAGCTGAAATGTAATATTCGATGGCCAAAGATTCTAGAGGAGCGGTCTTGATAGAAAACTTATTCAGGACCGTAGTAAAGCGTTGATTGAAGTCCTTCACTTTCTCCTTCTTTTCCATATTTATAGATCCTAATAGTTTGTATAAGGTTGTGAGAGTTTTCAGTTCCCCAAACTTTCCAACGAAATCCTTTTCAAAGTCTTCCAAACTAGTTATGGAATTAGGTGGGAGGTTAAAATACCATGTAGAGGCTCTGCCTACAAAAGTGTAAGGCAAAATTCTACTGACCACGTCTTCATGGAGAACATTTAGGAGGTGGGTAACTAAGAAAAAATAGTTTATGTGATCTTATGGGGAGCCAAATCTGTTTGGATCGAATTTTGGAAGGAGTTTTTTCTGGTTTTCTGGGCATTTCATGCAAAGGTTTCGCTAAATTCAGAGCACCTTCAGATAACCATGGTCGAATCACTACTCTCCATTCTTGACGCTCACCCATGATTTATTCAAAATTAATTCATGGGTTTTTACCATCAAAGTTATGCTCGGACTCGGGTGGAGTAAGAGGAATTTGATTCAAGGATATAGGCTCTTCTGGTAGAGCATTTTCAATTAGATCTTCAACAGAATCAACAAGAATGTTGGCCCGATTCTCGGGTCGTCTTACACGGGTAGCTCTTCTCTTAGGGAGTTTTGAAGCTGTTGGTAAATGGCCAAGTAATTTGGCGTATGAGCACATGATACAACAAATTTCAATGAACTCCTCATTCAGGACATGATACCAAGCTTCGTGTTGATTTTTTGGACTGCCAATAACACTTTCGAATGTGGGATTTGTGTTTTCAAAGGTAGCGTCTTGTTCCAAATTGATATGAGGAAAAAGAGTTCGAACATGGATATTTTTGGAATGCAAGCCATACAATTTCAAACCCTCCTTCTAGCACCTATACTATTGACAAGGCATAAATTCCCAACAACAGTAAGAGGTACTCCCTCGTACACGATCCCAATTAGACTATGCACCATTTGTTTTAGGAGACCCATCCAGATTATGGCCCAACTGCCATTACTGGTTGTGAGGGTGAATGGATGGATGGTTATGCAAATGAAATATGTAGACAAAGACTCTCTAAATGCATAAAAGAAAACTATTCTACTCTAATCTATCCTATCCCAGCTAGGAGCGAATAATTTGAAGTAATCGAATGAGCTGAAATGAAACTAAACTCCACAAAACACCCCAATCAGATAGTTGTCATGAAGTTTCAAAGTTAGATAACGCATGCATACAAATGTACAACCATAAAATTCTAATTCATATTTCTACATACGTCAATAACTCATATGCTCATGACATTAAGTATAAGAAAGAATAACAAACTACAAGAATAACATCAATTGTATTAGAAAATTCTATAAGAAAACCATGTTCTTACAACCCATGTGGACAACAAACATTCTGCTGGAAATAGTTCATAGAAAATAACAATACAAACAAGTTTTCTCTGTGTCAAAAGCTGGCCCTGAGGGTTTCTCAATATTAGTTAACCAAGCATTTTCTCTGAAAGTAGTTTCTCGAGTGTATACAAAGCTTGAGATCCAGAAAGGCCCTCAAAATGGGTCTCTTCCTTTATTTATACAAATATTACTAACTCCTAAAAATGCCTTCTTGGATTCCTCAAGAATCAATTACAAAAGACCTTTTAGATTCTCTTACTAGCTATTTGACACATGTGAGGAAAAAGACAAAGCTAAAAGTGGTTTAAAAAAGACAAAATAAGATATAGTTAACAACAAATCTGAATTTGCTGTCATGTCTTGTCTATGCATTCTTATCCCATATGTAGGCAGTCCATATCTCTAACTGATCGTAAAGTGATACGATCTGGCGGTATGCCAACTCCTCTAGAGAAACTTCATGCATGGCCATGTTAATGTTGAGAGTCTACATATATTTTTCTAGGGTGGCCATGAATGCTTGGATCATGGTTCAGACTTTGGTGGGTTGAATGAGGTGATGTTCAATCAAGTCTATTGTCAACTTGGAGGTCGATTCAGTTACCTCTCTCCTATGACTTGTACTATGTTGTACCTTCTTTATCAGTTGTTCCATAATGAGAGTCTTCCCAAGTTCTTCCAGGGAGGGAGATGACACTTTCTTGTCAAGTCTTGTGCCGCCTTGTGAAGTCATGAACAAATTTTGAATTGAGTTGGTTGTCTCTCTGTGTGCTCTCAGCCCAACTTGCTGGCAATGATCTAGTGAAGCGAGATCAACCTTCCTATTTATGTTTGAGGGGTGTGGAATATTGACTGGTGCATTTGGATTCTCTATGATCCACCTGTCAATATCGCTTATGCCTTCCCGAATAGTGTTGAACTGGGTGTTTTTGACCTACACTTGATAACGTTGATCTATAATAGTGTTAGAAAAATAGGATTGCAGAGCAATAAAATAAAAATTGCCAGGTCCTTCCTTTTTATTATCCAGCAAATGAAGGGATATAATCTACAACACACCCGTTGTAACTTCCTCTTCTTTCTCTCACAATATCCTCTCTTAGAATACAATATTTGCAATGATACATAGCCACAATACATTTCCCTCATAAAAGAGGGTTTCCTTCTAGAGCAAAAAACCATAACATAACTTCTATCGTCAGATATACGACCTTATAATGAACGATCAATATTTACTATGAAATTACAATAGATATTTACATGGCAATTTTTCCGTCAGGGGCTTCATCCCCGAACCCCCACCGGGGGTCCGTTTTTCCCCAAACCCCACAAGGGGGGCAAGCCTCCCTTGCAACTCCCCCGCATTGAGGGGTGTACAATCTTCTAGGGTGTAAAGTATTCATGGGGTATAAACACGGTTGAAAACAAAAAACCTCTGAATCAGGAAGATAATCAGGCTCCACAACCAACAAATAGTGGCTGCTATCTCTTGAAATAGGTGTAGGTGGGTGTACATCTCTACGATGGTCTCTTCTAGTTCTTCTTTGACTTTCTCTACACTAGCCTTGAAGCTTTGCAGGCTGCTCTCATCTATCTTCACTTGCTTAAGATGTTCCTTTAGCTCTTTGATTCTTGCATCCTTCTCTAGATTTTGGCGGTATAAGTTCCAGACGTTATCTTCCGTTTCTATAGTGAAAGCGGTGCCGACATAATCTATGGAGATTTAGTTCTCACTAAGGTTTCCTATCACTAGGGTTTGTGTGAGGACTAACATTGGATTGCCTCCTGTGATTAACACTTTCTTGATTTTCTCTTGTACAGTCCTGCCTCTGGCCTTATCATATGTGAACTTTTTTAGATTGGCCACTTTGCTTGGTTTGAATGGGGTACAAAGCTCAAAACCTAGTCCACTTAATTGGGTATGATTGCTAGCACCTATCGTTGATATCACTAGGATATTGTTGTCCATCGATAATGCATCATCGTCGTTGCTTCTTCATCTTTCTTATGTTTCTCTTCCTCAACTGCCTTTTCTGCAACTTCACTTGCTGGTTTCCACCTTGCCTCTTCTTTTGTCGCCACCTCTGCTTATTTTTTCTGCTTCTCTTAAGGCATTTCATTTTTCTACAACCTCTATCTTAGCTACTGACACTACTACATCAACTTTAGCCTTAGCCTTAGCTTTGGATTTATTGGTTTTTCTTTTCTTCTCTGCCGCATCTTCCTTTTTCTTGTGCATCTTTTCTTTATTTCTCCTCTTCTTTTCTATTACTGGCTCTTCTTCTTCTCTTGATCTCGATTGCATAGATGTAATTGTAGGGGATGTCTTCACTTCTACCTCTTCTTCTGCTTTCTTCTTGGCCTCCTCGTTCTTTTTCTTCATCAATGATTCTTTCGATGGATTTGCCTTGTCTCTTGGAAAGGACTTCATTGTAGGTTTTGGCACCGAAATGTACCTCCTCTTCTTCCCATGTGGCCGAAGTGTATTCCAAGGGTGTTCCGTACTTGGTGAAGTGTTCCTTGACCACCTTTTTTGGGTCGTGCCTCCTAATTCTCTCTTCTCCAAAGTGGTATAAAAGCAATGTATCCACTTTATTTTGGGCTTGATTTGTGTTTTCAAATGAGTAGGTGCTGATCCATAATGGAAGTGGGGGCCATATAAATTTCTCATCCTGGTAAAGTATTGCCCCGAATCTGTTGATCACTATCTAGTAAGAAACTTCTTGGAGAACTAATTTTTCTAGTGTAAATCAGAGAAGTATTTATGCTCCCATAACACCTGCAATAGATGTGGATGGATAGGTTTGTTGGCTACCATGCTCAACCCATCTTCGGGTATTGATGTGTTATGCACATGATGTCTAACATATATGAAGACATGTGAAAGTCCAGAAAAGTTCTAGGCTGGGATTCAATAACTGATGTGATAGCCTTTTCTAAATTTGTTGACACAATGTCAACCCAATTGAATGACGATCCTTCATCCACACAATAGTGAATCAAGGGCATATACGATAGACGAATTTTGGAGGCATCTAGATCTTCATATAATATGCATACCATGGCCACCATGATTGATATGTCTTCCTTAATAAGGTTGTAGGGTATCCACCAGTTGGTTTGAGCTTAAACTATTTATTTGGTTTGTACCAGATGCGGCACAGGTCTTTGGTCGTATGCTTGAACCCACTGAGAAATTAATTATCTATCTTTCAGGTTCCTTTCTCCAGATGATAACACTTTGCTAGATCTGTAGGCTGGAATGAGGCTATACAATCTCCCCTAGCATTGCAAGTGCACCTGTTTCCTAAGTCTAAGTGTTTAAGGATCCAAGCAATGTCATCGACACAAGATAATACCATAGCATGGGTTGCTACTATGTGTATCCTATATTTCCCGATGTTCTTGAAAATTCTAAGCTCGTCTTGATCCTTAGCATTGCCAATGAAATTTTGTTTCTTGAACATTTGATAATTATCGCCCCACTTGAGAGAATATTACCCCTTTTCTAGGAATCCAACTTTGTCATCATACGTTGCTCCTGCGATGTTGGGTTCATATTCATGCTAACAACTGTTGGGATAAATATATGTACTATTAATTTCCACATTTAATTATGAATCCGGGCTTGTAAGCTTCGAGGTGCAGGTGCAGGAAATGCAAGATCGTAGCATAGGCTAACCTAATATAAAGCCGACAAGACAATCTTCAAACCCACATTGTAGGAAATTAACACTAAGGATTCATCACTGGGACGTAGGAATAACTTAGTGCTATAAAGGTTTAGATCACAGTCTTTCATGCACTTGGGGTGATGTTCGTGTGATTAATCATGAGTAGCTTACTTAAGTTTTCTGTCCTTCAATGATTATTTCCTATAGTGGATCCACACTTAAATTCAATAAAAGAAACAAGCAAACGAAAATGAATTCAAATGATAGGAAATAAACTAACACCTTGGGAAGAATTCCAACGTGGGAAGGCCATATCTCACGAGTTAGACCTCTAATCTGTCCGTTGGTGATTGAAACTATGTGAAATTAAAGTTCAAGGAACTCAAAATCATCAATCTCAATCAATACCAAACTAGCCTAATCTAACAATTATCAAATGCACTCAATATTAAAATTCTAGTACTGAAATAAAAAACTAGTGCAAACTGGTACCAAGATCTAAAACAAGTCAATAATCCTTACTAAAAACTTATTCTCAAATTCCAAGCAGTTATATCTTCAAAATCAATCAAAACATCAAACCATAAAACATAGAAATGACTCTTCTCATTTAAATCCACTCAGTACTTAAGTTCTTCAAAAAACAAATGGAATCACCCAAAAGACTCTTTGTATCACTCATCCATTTACAATAAAATTCCACAAACTCAATTTCAAAGATTGTTGGTTGTTGAATTCATGCTCAACAAAATATAATCACAACCTTCTTCTGAAACTCCTAATCAGTTCCAACTCAAGAATAATTTCATGTGTGTCAAGAATCAATGCTCTGTTTTATTATTTTGATTCACCTTGAAATCCTTAAACTGAAATCAGAGATCACATGTGTTTATGATTATGTCATGCAAGAAATAAAATCAATTTCCCACCACATAATGCATCTATAGCAGATCTGCCACACTAAGAAGAATCAAAGTTTGAGCTAACCAATAAATAAAATTAACATAAATCAATTAGCAAACTGAATAGAACATTAACCGTCAACTAATCTATGAATCAATTAACAATGCAACACAAATCTCTCACACAAATATAAACTAACATATACATAACAATGAATCTAACCAACAAATATAAATGAGCAACACATTACCAATATTGAGGGGCCCTCTCAAGCTGGGAATTGCTGCTAGAGATACTTCATAAACCCAACGATCCACCACAAATCTGAAATCAATCATCTTTCATCTATTGAAATTCAAGCTCAAATTACAACAATGGCATCATAACTCTTTTCTTCTATTACATGAACCTCTATTACAAAAGAATGATCATAATGACAACTGACCTTTCTCATAGCCCTATGAGGCTTATTTATACACGAAAAATCATTGAGGAGTGGATGGGACCGAATCCCAATGCTCAGATTTCAAATTTTACATTTTTAGGCAGAAATCCCAAAAATCTGGGTTTTATTGTAATTTGGGCATATTCGAGTTAGGGATCCACCCATATCTTCCAAACTAATTCGCATTTTGAAAAAGTGCTCACGCATTACTCAATTTCCCACATTCTAGACGAAACCCATTTTGTAAAATTTCTAGATATGATTCCATCTGCATGGAAATCGAGGCGCAAGTTGGGAGTTTGAGTTTTCAGCTAATTTTTGCAGAATCATTTCCCCTGAGATGGAGGTCCACACGTGTGAGCTGGGTGAATTATTCCTCACCTATCCACATGTAGACGTCACTCTGGACAAAACCCATCTCTCCGATTTTCCTCTAGAAGCTTTCCAAAATTTCTAACTATATCTGGTACCAGACGGTTGTTGATGCTGGTATCGGATGAGCACAACATTCGTACCAGACGAGTGCAAAATTGGTACTAGACGAGTTGAGTACCGGATGACATGGAGTGTGGGTACCAGATGAATGTGCAGGTACTGGTTGACTGTAGAACCTTCTCGTACCGGATGACTTGGAGTGTGAGTACCAAATGACCTCCAGTGCGAGTACTGGATGACTTCCAGTGCAAGAACATATTGTTTAGACATAGAAACATATGATTAAATCATCATCAACAAAACTATTGTATAATCATCCTTTTAATCACTAAAAATATGGAAAATTATGTATTAACCACATTGGATGAATAACAAGAGATAATGGAGGTTTATGGTGTAATTAGCGATATATTATTGACGAAATGTGGGGATAAGGTGTAATGATGAGTGTATTTGTATGGCGAAAAATATGACAAAAATGGAGCCCAACACACCCCCAAACCCAAGGATTTGCATGTCCTCATGCAAACAAGGTGAAGAAATTATGATACTCTTCTTATAGATTTATGTGACATTGTTTCTTTTGTGTAGGTGTTGGTTCTTGTGGAATGGCACTTTGAAAACTATCACGGATTGAATTTCAAACAGAGAAACAAAATTATCATAAAAATGGAGGACAAGCCATGGATGGGGTATCAGAGTGATGGTGAATGGTGTGCATGTGGAGAATGGTTTATAAAATGATGGTGATGGTGGTCGTATGAACTTGGATGCTTTTATACTTTGTATCTTACATCAATTTTAAGACCAATATTTACTTTGTGGTTCTTGTTTGGATAAGCAACAATTATTTCATCCTCTTTGAGATGAATTAAGAATGCTTTATGATGTACAAAGAGAAGACACTATAGATGTTGCTTTGTATTTGTATACCACATATTTCCTTTTCATTACTTGGTTTTATCATCATAGTATATTGTTCATTATGACAAGTGGAGTGAAGATGGAGGGTTTACTGAGTAGTTGTGATAATGCATAGTGGAGTGTGGAGTGGGTAATAATGGTTATGCATCATGTTTTCCAAGTTTTTAGTAAGTTAAAAATATTTGTACCAATTTTACCTCAAGTTACCCTTGCTTTGAATTCTAATGCATGTTGAAGTGGAAACTATGCAGAACATGATGAAATGTTTGCAGAATCATGATGTAGACTGCTGAAATTTGAAGATGAAGTGGAGCAAGGCTGAGAACTGATGGATATCTAGGAGAGAGCTGATGAATGTTGATCTGCTGAGATTCTTTATGTCTCTCTCTCCCCCACGCCTGTTGGTTTGCATGTCCTCATGCAAACTCTCATTAGCACACAAAATTGCTGCAAGCTGAAAGTGGACTATGTGGAATCAATGCATGTTGATTGAAGGAGGGAAATGAAGTATGCCAAAGCTGAGAGCTGCTGAAAATATCCTGCAAAAAGTACCCTCGAAAAAAGATTTAAGTTTCTATATTGTTGGTACAGGAACCTACTGGTTACTGTACCAACAGTTTCAGAACATAAAAATCTAAAAGAACTAAACCAACATTGTTATTATGAGAGAAGAAATAAACATTGATGTTATGCCAAAGAAACAACCAAAACTTAAACTTTGTCCATGCTTGTAAATTTGGAAATGAAATTAATTTTAAAACATTACAAGCATAAAGGAAATTCCTAAATTACTTATTACATACGATTTCATCAATCATTAACAATTGTATGCTCAAGAAACCATTTTAATTATGATGGGGGATTTTTCCTCTTATCCTTGAATAAGAAAACATGAGGAGATAAGTGGTCTTTAACAAATGAGAAACCGATAGGAAACCAGTTATCCCTGTTTAATTTCTCAGATAATTTATGTCATTCAAGTGATATTGATAAAGTTCACATTTGAGTTTATTAGACTCCTACACTTATGGGTCCCTCCTCTAGGACAATGACATCTTGGGTATGAATGATGGGGTCTTAATACCATCTTACAGACATTCTCAAATGGAAATTAGATGAGGTTCATTATCCTTTTGTTCAACCATCCATGCTTCTTCTTAAGGATTTACACAAGTATATTGTTCATACAGACAAATATAGATTAGGCATAATGAAAGACATCAAAATCAGAACCCATTGCCAGCAAGCCTGTTCAGTACTCCGATGGGGTAATTTTGACGTCTAAGAAATATCCTTCCCAGGAAGAATGCCCCATTTCCCATGAGCCTGTTCAGTACCCTGATGGGTTTTTCTAGTTATACCACAGGCCGGTACCTGCTGCCAGCAGACCTGTTCAATATCCCGACGGGTTATCCTCTTACACCCATTTTCCATCAAAGGATTTTGTCCCAATCTTTACCCTTAAGATAAAATTTATAGATTGCTTTCGCATGGGTGAATGGGGAAGCATCTTTGAAAACCTTTTTACAGGATGGGATGGTATTGAGCTGGAAGATGTTTTATAGATTGCCCATAAAAGATTGTTCGTATGGAAAATAGACTTATGTATTGAGATTAGTTGAAAGACATATCATGGTCAAACTTACTTAATGTGTGGTGGATGAGGCCATGAGAGAATGACCTAAAGGTGCCTCTAGTCCCCAAGTTCATCTTCTCCATATAAGATCGTGTTCCCTCACAAGTAGAAGTTTCATTCACTCTCCTGCTACTATTTGATAAGAATGCTTGAATAACAAGTTTTGATATGAAACTAGGATGTACAAGTTACCTATGGGAGTCATTATGCAAACCTTACATATTTTGTAAATCCCCATAATATTTTAAAGATTAGGCTCATGAACAATTGTTATTATGAATAGTCAGAAATATGTATGTAATAAGAAGAAGAAATATTTTAAGTTGTTTTGGTTCTTGATGTTAGATCACCAATATTATCTTCATCTCATTTCATTTATTTGAAAATAAACATGAAAATATGTTGCATTTATTTGGAACTAGGTTAACTAACATGCAACTTTTACTCTATCGTATCTAAGAACAAGAAATCATATTTCACATGTTAGAATATTTCCAATGTAACCATGTGTGTAACAGGTGTAGAAAGACATTCATACTCGGGTTTGAAAGATAAGCTTTAATGTATACCAGAGTACGAAGAACCAACTGCTTTGATGATGATGTGAAGATTTGTTGAAGAAGAGAGTGGTGCTTCAATCTGATAGTCATCTTGAACCATAGCTCAATGTAATATTGATGTTCTTGGTTCACTTCCTTATTTAGACCACTCTCCATGTCTCCCTCTGTCATGCCATGTAAATCATCTTCTTTCGAATAACTGGTCTCGTTAGTGCATGGAGGATCTTTAGAAAGGCATATCGAAAACTCCTCGATCTCAGGTTCTAATGGTGGCTCTCCTTCGAATATGGTCCATGATTCTTTAGTCTCTCCCATAGGTTGGAAAGGGTGATTACAAAAGACTTTTAGATCTTCTTGTGGACGTAGCTCATGGAACTCTTTTTCTTCTATCACTTCCGGGGAGGCAGATAGGTTCTTGATTACTGTCAAGATTTTCTCTTCCTAAGAGGCTGAGATTATACTAGCTGCTGCTAGGATTGAGAGAGTTCTGTTAAAATCTTGATCATCTTTGGATTCTTGTTGCTGGTTGATGGGTCCCATTTCACACATGGATTAGTGTAGAGGGGGGCTTCTTACATTGCCCATTTTTTTTTTAAATCCTAAAGAAATAAAAAGAAACAATCTAAAAGAAAATGTAAGCAAACCAATTATATACTCGAATCACCATCGTGCTACTAGGACCCTACTGTCACCAAGTTATCTGTTCACACAAGTTAACTTCTCTTCTCATATATATAAAAAAATGGCTAATGCTAATAAAACATAAATTCTAACTACTGAAAGGAAGAGGACAACCTAACTTTGGAGCAACCCCACTAAAGTGGATGCGTGGGCTCTTCCCTCACGTCTTATCGTCTTCTTTCCGCCCTTAGGTCGTCCTTAAAATCACACCACACTTTCATAAATATAAACACACTTGCATGAAAATAAACACACTTGCATGAAAGGAACATTCAAGGCTTTGGAGAAATAAAAGCAACCTACCTATGTTCTAATCCCTTTAGGACCTCCCCGACAACGATGCCAAAATGTTGGGATAAATATATGTACTATTAATTCCCACATTTAATTATCAACTCGGGCTTGTAAGCTTCGAGATGCAGGTGTAGGAAACACAAGATTAAAGCATACCATAACCTAATCTAAAGCCGACAAGACCAGCTTCAAACCCACACTGCAGGAAATTAACACTAAGGATTCATCACTGGGACGTAGGAATAACTTAGTTCTATAAAGGTTTAGATCACAGTCTTTCATGCACTCGGGGTGATGTTTGTGTGATTAATCATGAGTAGCTTACTTAAGTTTTCTGTCCTTCAATGATTATTTCCTATAGTGGATCCACACTTAAATGCAATAAAAGAAACAAGCAAACATAAATCAATTCAAATAATGGGAAATAAACTAACACCTTGGGAAGAATTCCAACACGGAAAGGCCATATCCCACGAGTTAGACCTCTAATCTGTCCGTTGGTGATTGAATCTATGTGAAATTAAAGTGCAAGGAACTCAAAATCATCAATCTCAATCAATACCAAACTAGCCTAATCTAACAATCATCAAATGTACTGAATATTAAAATTCTAGTACTGAAATCAGAAACTAGTGCAAACTGGTACCAAGATCTAAAACAAGTCAACAATCCTTACTAAAAACTTATCCTCAAAATCCAAGCATTTTAATCCTTATTGTGTTGTCTTCAAAATCAACCAAAACATCAAACCATAAAACATAGAAATGACTCTTCTCATTTAAATCCACTCAATACTCAAGCTCTTCAGAAAACAAATGGAATCACCCAAAAGACTCTTTCTATCACTCATCCATTTATAGTAAAATTCCATAAACTCAATTTCAAAGATTGTTGGTTGTTGAATTCATGCTTAGCAAAATATAATCACAACCTTCTTCTCAAACTCCTAATCGGTTCCAACTCAAGAATAATTTCATGTATGTCAAGAATCAATGCTCTGTTTTATTAATTCGATTCACCTTGAAATCCTTAAACTGAAATCAGAGATCACAAGTGTTTATGATTATGTCATGCAAGAAATAAAATCAATTTACCACAACACAATGCATCTATAGCAGATCTGCCACACTAAGAAGAATCGAAGTCCGAGCTAACCAATAGATAAAATTAACATAAATCAATTAACAAACTGAATAGAACATTAACCATCAACTAATCTATGAATCAATTAACAATGCAACAAACATCTCTCACACAGATAAACTAACATATACATAACAATGAATCTAACTAACAAATATAAATGAGCAACACATTACAAATCTTGAGGGGCCCTCCCAAGCTGGAAATTGATGGTAGAGATACTTCATATGAAAACCCAATGATCCACCACAAATCTGAAATCAATCATTTTTCATCTATTGAAATTCAAGCTCAAATTACAACAATGGCATCATAACTCTTTTCCTCTATTACATGAACCTCTATTACAAAAGAATGAAAATAATGACAATTGGCCTTTCTCATAGCCCTATGAGGCTTATTTATACATGAAAATTCATTGAGGAGTGGATGGGACCGAATCCCAATGCTCAGATTTCAAATTTTACATTTTTAGGCAGAAATCCCAAAAATCTGGGTTTTATTGTAATTTGGGCAGATTCGAGTTATGGATCCACCCATATCTTCCAAACTAATTCACATTTTGAAAAAGTTCCCATGTGTTACTCAATTTTCCACATTTTAGACAAAACCCATTTCGTGGAATTTCTAGATATGATTCCATCTACACGGAAATTGGGGCACAAGTTGGGAGTTTGAGTTTTTTGCTAATTTTTGCAGAATCATTCCCCCTGAGTTGGAGGTCCACACGTGTGATATGGGTGAATTCTTCTACATGCGTCCACATGTAGACGTCGCTCTGGACAAAACCCATGTCTCCGGTTTTTCTCTAGAATCTTTCCAAAATTTGGAACTATATCTGGTATCAGACGGTTGTTGATGTTGGTACCGAACAAACACAGACTTGGTACCGAACGAGTTGAGTACCAGATGACATGGAGTGTGGGTATCGGATGACTGTGCATGTACCGATTGATTGTAGAAACTTCTGGTACCAAATGACTTGGAGTGTGAGTACCGAATGACCTCTAGTGCAGGTACCGGATGACTTTCAGTGCGGGAACATATTGTTTGGACCCATAAACATATGATTAAGCCATCATCAACAAAACTATTGTAGAATCATCCTTTTAATAACTAAAAATATGGAAAATTATGTATTAACCACATAAGATGAATAACAAGAGATAATGGAGGTTTATGGTGTAATTAGCGATATATTATCGACGAAATGCGGGGAGAAGGTTTAATGATGAGTGTATTTGTATGGCGAAAAATATGACAAAACTAGAGCCCAACAACAACCACTCTGGAGTCCTTTATGGCAAGTGATTTTCTAGTTACCTTTTTCCTTGGAGACATTTCTGAATTTGTAAAGCATATACAAAATTAGTCCAAAAACCAAACCAAGTAATGAAACAAGCATGATTAGACTAGGAGTTGTATATGCATAAAAACAAGTTTATTTAAGTAACCCATGTGAAGTAACCGAGGAGTCACTCATGCTAGTGCTAGGTGGGAGATCGTCATTAGAGGATGACAATATGATGGTAGGAATTATGGAATTTTTAGCTTTAGTAAAAGGGCAATGGAAAAATATAAACAGGTTAGTTAAAGGTTACCCTGGCTATTGGAAGGAAAATTTGAGACCGGAGCAGTTCATAAGAACTGCTCCAATGCATATCAGATAGGTTTATGTGAAATGCGTCGATTACACCAGATGAGTTTGTGTGAAGACCTATGAACACATCGAAGGAGTTTGTGTTAAGCGTGTCGGTGGATGAGTGTAAAAATCAAAGAACTTTGCATCAAGTCCTATAGTTTAAACTGAAGGAATTCGTATTAACTTTTCTGGTGAAAATTGGAGGAGTTTGTGTTAAGTAATCCGGGTTAGACCAACAAAGATGACATTAAGTAGTCCAAATACTCTAACACCAATTTAGTTAACTCCTCCAATGAATACCAAAGGAGTTCGTTCAAAGGTCTCCGAATGGATTGGAGACGTTTATGTTAATCTCTCTGGTTACTACTGGCGACAAACTTGTGGAGTACTCGAGTAAAAAAGAGTTTTTTGAAAACAACTTGGTTTCAACAATGAGTTTTCATTTGATTTAGGGGCTTGGATAACTGTGGACTGAGAGACGAGAGCTTGATTCTTACCAAGCTTAGAGGATAGCTTTAGCGAATAAGAATGTGAAAGGGAAATGGCTAGGGTTCGGGAGGCTCGATGTTTTTGTGCTTCAACAACTTAACGATATTGGCATGGGTTTAAACTAGCAAGTCATAACTTGAAACCCATTACACACATTGTGCATAAAACTCTGAATTTGACTCTATATACATTTGACCGAGGCTTATTCACTTCCTGAGGATGACGCTAGGTGGATTCGAGGTATGGTGCTCCTCGCTAGAACCCACGAGTAACACTTTCATGGGATTGTGGGTAGAAAAGAGTGTAGCAATGATTGACATCAAAAAGGGGGTTGGGGGGAGCTAAGGATATTAACTAGTTGGAATTTGCATAGATTTTTCTCCCTCCTCATGGGAAGGTACAAAGGCTTCAATTTGGATTGAGTTTGGCATTTGATCATGGTCAAAGGTGATGCTAATGATGGGATGACAGATCTCAGATGGAGATTATAGATGAGGAGGGGTCAAATTATAGACTGTCCATGAGGAGAGAAAAGTTAGGGCATGGGAGGATGTGATATGGGAGAGAGGCTGTAGGCGTCGAGAGAGTAAAACTGATATAACAGGGCTGAGGTTTTAAAAGGGATATTCGACAAGGTGACAATTTACCCTAGAAATAGCAACAAAAAACCTAACCTCAAAAATTTAGAGAGTGAACATGTGCTTAGGGTATACCTAGATAAAGACACCACATGGGTAACTGTCAATGATGGTGATGAGAGCACTTGCAATCCCAATACCTTGAAGGGTTGGGTGCTCGACACTTTGTTTGTCAAGTCTCTTTAGCGCTCAAAGAATAGTGGTTAAAAGTCTAAAGGGAAGCACCTCTTTAATAATCATTTGAGTGCATTTAATGCAATCGGGGAAGGTTTTGATGCCTTTTCCAGAGGTGATGCTGGAAAAGTCTCTGGTTACACCAAAGGCATTAGTGGGAAGTCCTTTGATATAATGCACTAGAAGACATTGTGGGAAAGTCTCCAGTGTATATCAGAGGCATTGATTCAAAGTTTATCGGTTGCTACCACTTTGTTTCAGAGGAGTTCGTCTCAATTCTCCTCAGTAGACCAGACACGTTGGTGGGAAGTGCCTCGATATTAATCAAAGGTGATAACATGAAGTGTGTTGGTGAGTGAAAAGTTCATATCGAAGTGATTTTGGGGAACTCCTCCGGTTCGACCAGGGGATTTTGTAAGAACTCCTCTGGTTTGATTGGGGGAGTTTGTAAGAAATCCTCCGATCAGATTGGAGGGGTGAGCATAGAGGTTGTTAAATAATGAAGGATCGTTTCAGAGGGCTTCAAAGGAAGTTCTTCAATGAGCACAAGAGCACTTGAGGGGAAATCCTCCATTGTATACCAAAGGATTTTATAAGAACTTACCCGATGACCAAACACATTCTCAAAATCTGTGTAAGTATCAAAAACAAAAATGGAATCCCACCTGTTAGCTCTAGGAATCACCCTCAGATTGCATAGAAGGTAAGCCCAATACCCATTAGGTTATATGTAAATGTAAATGAGTTTAAAGAGGTCAAATGGATAAGACTCAAAATAATAATTTTCCAACTTAGAAATCTGGGCTAACATGCACAAGCAATTGGGGTCTTGATCAACTTCAATTAGTAAGTGGGAGTAAATGTGAATAGAAAGAAGACTTTGGTGAGGAAAATGTAGAGGTATGCTATGGACATCAGGTCTTCAAACGACCTAAGGAGGAAAAACTTAAACACAAGATCTTCTTGAATTCAAAGTTTAAGGAAACTGAAGAACATCATAACAATACTATAATCAAACATTCATCATAATACCACTACAACAATTCATGTGAATCATTCAATCATGAATACTTCAGTATCAGAGGCAAATAAGATGGAATAAGAAAGTTGACTTATATTAATCAAGATGTCTGAAATCAAGTACATAACCAGTTAACCAATAGCTTCATCAAAATATTACAATTAGGGAGCCTAGCTCAACCATTCGAACCTACTAGGGCATTTGGAAAGTCTATTTATAACAAAAAGTGAAGGCAACAGTTGGAGGTGTGAGCTGGCCTTCCTCCCACAAAATTCTCCAAATAGTTATTTCATCTAACAGCTAGGCTAACAACTATGCTATAAAAAGGGAAAATGTTGGCCACTGATCCAACCATCTTTAAACTGACTTGTTCTTCATTGATGCACATCCTCTTGTATGCCAAGTGTCCTACAAAGGTTGTAAGCTTGTCATCATGCTTCCATCTACCATCTCAACCATTCTCCACATCATCAGCCACTCACAAGAATGAGAATTTGAACCCCTTGATTTCAGGTACCTGTTGGCAGCGTCATTTGGTAGCACTCTGGGTAGCGAGCATTTGTAGCACCTCCACAAAACTCTCTGCAATTCCATTGCACAATCTCCAAAATAGGCTTGCAGAATGGGTATCACAGAGCCTGTGTGTCTCTTTGCACAATTCAACCTCTGTTAAAATTTCGGTAGCGCCAAAGCCTGTGTAATTCATTCTCTGTGTAAATTTTGGTAGCGCCCTGCCTCTTTATCTGTGCACGCAATTCGGTAGCACCCGACCTCAAAAACAAATAGGTAGCACCCTGTGGAAATTGAAGCACGGTCATTTCACTGCTTAACTATTTTGGTAGCGCCCTGTGGAATTCAAAGCGCCATCGCTACACCAGTCTTAGGAGATTAGGTAGCGCTATAGGTAGCAGACTGATAGTATATGCGAATTAGACAATTTCGTAGCGCCATAGCACTACAGAATGTCTGTGCTATTTCTGTTGAAGAGATTAACTCTTTGCAAAGCACCAAAAACCTTGAGCTGTATTCATTAGAAGCTTGTAAAGCCTGTATAAGTGGCAAAAAGTAATACTTCTTCAATCACTTATCCTTGCAAAAAGGGGCCATTCTAAAAAATGGAGCTCACCTTTCACCAATCACTTCATGAACCTGATATTCCTTCTTGTGGAAGGAGGACTTCCTTTTAAGACATCAGTATGCTTCCCTTTTGTAGTAACAGGCTTCTTCACTGGAAGTTTCCTTTTCTTGACTACTAGTTTCTCCTTCTCAATGGCAGCCTCAACCAACACATTCAAATTTCTCTGAGCCATCTCATCCTTGAATTGTTGTAACTCTGCTTTGAGTTTTCTGTTCTAAGACTAAAAGTCTTTGTTTTTCCTATAAAGGTTCTTGAGCTGCTTCTAGAGAGGCTGGGCTCTTCTTGCTGCAAATCTTGCTAAATCAAGAGTGTGGCTGTAACCATCCATGAGTTCTTTTATCTTGATCCTTTCAGATAGGGCCTCTGATTTCAAATGAGCCACCTCCTTCCTAGCTTCTCTGAGCTGTTTAATCAATCTTTTGAAGGTCTTATTGCTAGGTGGAGTGGTGATGTTGACAGTTTCAACAGGTTTCTTTATGACTTTACCTTCATCTTCCTATTGCACATGGACTAACTCTTCCATCTCAACAAGCTTCTCAATGCCTTTGCCCTTATCTCTCTTCTTCTTTAGAATGGAAGCCTTTGGTAGGACTTGTTATTCAACAACCCCTTTGAGAGATGATGATCTTGTGAAAGGCTTTTTGAACTTTGTGCTAGCTATCGAAGGAGATGAAGATAAGTGTAGTTTCCTTCCTTTCTTGGTTGTGGCTTTAGTAGAGGAAGGGACCTATTCTAATTCTGGTGTAGGAGGGGGTGAAAGATCTCGTTGAGGAGAATGGTAGGCCTCCTTCTTTGCCTTTGCAACTTCTTTAATGACCTCCTGGTCTTGAGTAGGGGCCTTAATCTTTCTTTTCTTGCTAGTTCCTATTGGAGAAGTATTAGTGGATGACAAAGGACTTGGTATCTTTGACTGAGGAGTGGCTGCTATGTCCAACTTCATGTGAGCAGAAACAATGAATTGTTCCCATGAGATGTTCCTCTTTCTCAGTTCTTCTGAAACCAACATTCTAATCAACCCATAATGAAAAATACTAGTATCCACAGCCTTTGATTTGGATTGACCTCTATCTAACATTTTCCCTATGCTTATCAACAATTAGAAAGGAATGTTCATTTCATATTTACTAGTAAAATGAAGCAAAATCCTTATATGGTACTGGTATAGTGTATTAAACCTCCCCTCACATGTGAAGTATCTTTGGATGATCTTCAACATTTTATCAAACTCTTCAACTAGATGACTTCTTGGTACCCCTTTGGATAGGTTGTCAGTCTGATACTCTGGTTTAAGGAAGTCTTTGGAGAAGGTTGCATTCAAAGCCATGGGTTTAAACCATTTGGAGAAGGCTTCATTCAAAGCCATGGGTTTAAACCATTTCTCTCATGTGATAGGAATCCATGTGGCTGCTGAAACGAAGGCTTCAGACACCTCAAACTCTAGGTCCTCTACGTTAGTCTTCAGGCCATCAAAATGTGAGGCAAATTGCCTTGCCACCTTAGGATGACCCCTCTGCATATTTTGGTAGAAAGCAAGGCAACCCATCCTTTGAAAAACTTCTCTAACCATGGGCTCTGCCTCAAATAAATGCATGTCTGCAGGTTCAGTTCTGACCACAATACCTCTCTTGTGAGATTTCTTCTTCTGAGGTGTCTCCATAGATCAAGATGAGAGGTCAAAGGCTATCGTGTAGTGAAGGCTAGGAAAACAACTGGTGTCAGACTTCAATAGGAGATTGATAATGAACAATGACCGTCTTTACCCAGGATTCTCCCTAACTCAAACTACTTGCTAGCTTTAGAAAACAATGGCTACAAATTTCCCTCCCTTGACTATTTACAAATCTTAAAATCAAGGAATATTCATATGGTGAAGGAATTCATTGCGATGATATTTGAAAATTGGGTTGAAAAACACTCCAATTCAAATGATAGAGGAAGCAGGGGAAAAGGCAACGTAGTTTCGGCAACGAATTTAGGTAGCACAACGTGCATACAAGAGGTAAGGTTTGCTTGGGCACTCAAGACTTGAGAGCAAGTGAATATATGTCTCACGAATGAAAACCAGGTGATGGTGACTACAGGTTTATGAGAAAGAAAGATTGATAGAAAGTATGAGGGAAGGGTCCTCTTTCGATTATGCAGACACGATCGCTACAAAAACTCCAAGCGGTAATTACTACCCGAAATTGATATGTAGAGGAGGGAAACCACGAGATACTTGGAAAATTGATGATAACATGGAGTTATGCAAATGTTTAGGAAAGTATCACAAGCATCTCTACCTCCAAATCGACCTCAGCATCCGATCTTGTAGCGCCATTGCCAACTGGTATTTTTTGCAGTGCCGAGTTTTGAACATTCAAAACTTTGAAAACTGTTAGCAAGCTCATAAGGATCAAATCCTTGAAGGCATATTTTAACAAGGCAGACATGATATCAACACTATGATAACAAATCATGGCAAAAGATAAAGGACATGGAGTGTGCTACGGAAACTCCTAATGAGTTGGCAACACTCCTTTTTCAAAAAGTTGATTTGATCATTATAAGAGGACAAAGGGACAACATGGCAAGGATACAAATGTATGAGTGAGGAGAGTGACATGTCAATTCAAGTGAGTCATGGGATGAGTCAGGCTTAGTTTCAAGTCATGAATTGGGTCAAAACATAAGCTAAGAAAATGAACCTAGGCCAAAAATCTATATGAGGGTCAAAATTGAGTAATCACTTAAGCCTTCATTTATTCAAGGTAACCTAAGTAAATAACACTTTTTGAAAACAAATCAAAATTAAAAATATGAAGGCTTAGAAAAATTTAAACTAAGGGCTAAAGACCCAAGTCAACTTAGTGTGATAACATTGGCTCCAAAGGGGATGGAATGCTCCCTGCGGGTTGCCAAGAATAAGTAGTTTCAGTGCCTTATCCTAGGGCTATGGGGTCACTTATTAAAACAAAAATAAGAGAAAATTATATTTACAATGGCATGGAAAGCCACTCATGCCTCAAACAAAGTACTTTTTTAGAAAATGCACATTGACAGGGCCGCCAAAAACTTCAACATTCTCCAAATTCTGCAACTTGTAAGTATTATTTGAAAATACCTAAGAAATTTTGAAGGGACCAATCCACAAGGCTTCAAATTTACCATGCTTGCCTTTGTCCTGCTTGGGTGAATCCCACTTGAGTACTAGATCTCCCAGATGGAAATCCTCTTTGCTTACCTTCTTGTCAAATGCCTGCTTGATCTTCTGTTGATGGTCATGTGCTTTGTCCAGTAGTTGCTCCCTAGTCTGCTGCACTTCTACCAGCTATTGTATTCTTCTGATCATATCATCAGGTTCTCCTTGGTAGTCTTGGAAGAATTTTACCATAGGCAAGGCAAGCTGAGAAGGAAAGATGGCCTCAACTCGATACACAAGTTGAAAATGAGAGACACCAAGAGATCTCTTTGTTGTCACTCTATCAGCCCACAAAGCAAATTTGAGTTTTGAATCCCATGCTTTCTTATTGTCCTCTAATAATCTTTTGATGATCTTTATAAGGCTCTTGTTAGAGGACTCTGCCAGTCCATTCCCTTGGGGGTAGTAAGGATGAACAACCAAATCTCGCCATAATATCCTCAAGAAAACCAATGATCACCTTGTGGGAGGCATTCCTTGTAGGAATAGCTTCTATCCACTTAGTAAAGTAATCCGTGGCAGTCAATATCCATCTATGCTAACCACTTGAAGCATGATGAATTTCCCTAATAAAATGTAGGCCCCACTGTTGAAAGGGTCCTGAAGCTACCATAAGCTTCAATGGAAAAGACTTGAGCTACTGCTTTCCAGAGAATTTCTGACACTTGACACAAGCTCTGATCTTTGCACAAACATCGATGAATAGACTAGGCCATAAGTACCTAGCCCTGAGAATCTTATATGCTATGGTTCTCCAAAAGTGATGCCCCCCACATAAACTGTCATGAAAATCAACATAATCTTTTGGGCTTCTTGTGGGTCTAGGCATCTTAAAAGCACTCCTAAAGGATCTTTCCAATACAAGACTTGATCAATAATACAATATTTAATTTATTTGAGCTTCAAATCTCTCACGTTGTTCTTCTCCATACCATCAGGAGGCTGAAATTTCTGTAGAAAAAATATAATGTCCTTGTACCAGGTGCATTATGCTAATGGAGGGATGACTTGAGAATCTTTATCAGACAATTCAACTTGCTGATTTTCTGAGCAAATGTTGATGAAATTAACCCCCAAAGATGTGCAATTAGATTCAGCCAACAACCTGGCTAAACCTTGGCCTTTAACCAATTTGGTGGGCTTAATATCAAGATCAAATTCAAGGATTTTGGCAATCCACTCGCTCCTTTTGCCTTCTATGTCAGGCTGAATGAGAATCTCCTTCACTGAGGCTGAAGGGACATATGCAATGACTTTTGAATGCATCACATAGAATCTAAAAGCCTTGAGAGCTTTGACCAATGCATAGGCCTGCTTTTCCATGATGTCATATTTTATTTCAACATCCCTCAATGCCATGTTGAAAAAGACAATGGGTTGTTCTAAGCCTTCAACATTCTTCTGCAATAAAACAACTGCCACAGTATCAAATGAAGCAAAAGAAAAAAATCAGAAAATCCTTGGAGTAGTCGGGACTAATGAGTACAGGGGATTTAGTCAAGGCCTTCTTTATTTGATCGAAAGAATTCCAAGACTCAACAATCCATTGGATTTCATTTCCTTTCCTCAACATGGCTGTAATATACTTTACCAACTCAACAAAATTTGAAACAAACCTTCTCAAAAAAATATTTTTTCCCAAGAAAGACTGAACTTTCTTCTTGGATTTAGGGAGTGACAAGGTTTGGATAGCTTCTACCCTCCTGGAATCAATTCTTACCCCTTCAACTGATACAATGTGCCCCAATAGTTTTCTCTCCTTCATGGCAAACAATGATTTTTTTGGATTTAAAGAGAGACCAAATTTTCTGCATTTCAAAAAGACCTTTTTTAAATGATCATAATGTTCTTTATTAGATTGTGAGAACACTGTCATGTCATCTAAATAGATGACTACAAACTTGTCCTTCTCTCCAATAAAGGCTATTTCCATGGCTCGCTGAAAGGTAGCCCTTGTGTTCATCAATCCAAAGGGCATCTCAGCATACATAAATGTACCCCAAGGAGTAGTGAAGGATGTCTTCTCTCTATCCTCTAGCAAGACAAAGATCTGATTGTAGCTAGAAAAGCCATCAATCATAGACATCCTAGATGCACCTATCACCCTCTGTAATATGTGCTCCATCTTGGGCAAGGGGTAATCATCCTTCTTAGAGCTTCTGTTCAGATTTCGGAAATCGACACAAAGTCCGATCTCTCCATTCTTTTTTCTCACTGGGACCAAGTTGGCCACACATTCAAAATACCTTAAAGGAATAATAATCTTGTCATCCAAAAGCTTTTTTACCTCTTTTTCCATAATAGGCAATGACATAGGATTTATTTGTCTCAGCTTCTGCCTGAATAGTTTGGTCTCTTCCTTCAATGGGATCTTGTGTTCTATGATGCTTGTGTCGTATGTTATGAGATCTTCATAAGTCTAGGTAAACACAAGCAAACTCTTTTAATAGCTCAGCATATTCAACCCTCTGTTCCCTTGACAAGTTGCTTAACAAGTTGAGATATTTTGGATCCTTTTCTGTACCCACATTGCATTCAATTACATCAACATCATCAGCTGAACCTTTGACTTTTACTGCCACATCAGTCATGTTAAACAATCTTTCCAAAGGAACTATTCCTTTTGGAATATGGTTGCTATGCAATCGAACAATATGATGATTAGCAATTTTATTTAGAAAAACATTAGCATGAGGATTATTTTCAGAATCATGATCTTGATCGATGTGTAATGCAGAAAACTCATCAACAATCTCAAGAAATATTTTGATCTCAAGATCATCCTCAAACAACTTCCAATGCTTGTAACAGCCCTAGTAGTATATATACTTAGGGATTATTAAGTAAAAGATTTATTAGGTAATTAATTTTTCCTGACATGTTAATAACTAAACAACAATTGGTCTAATGATATTAATTAAGTTTTATTAATTAATTAAAGGTTATAATTTTGATTAATTAATTAATTAATTAACTACCTATTATATTCAATAACTTGGGTATTAAATTTAAAAGGGATAATAAGTTATATTGTTTAAATTAAAAAAAAAGTTACGTACACAGAAAGGGATAAGATATTAATTAAAAGGTGTAAGATATTAATTATGAGGGGATAAGGTAATAAATGGGTGGATAAGGAAGTAAATGTGTGAGGCGGTGAAGGAAGGATATGGAGGGGAAGGAGGTTTACGAAGGGGGGGATTCTACGGGAGATTGGGGGAGGTTTCTCTTGGATTGCAGGGAGGGGAGTTGAGCTCGAGAGTTGGATTGGATCAGTACAGGCACCGGTTTGCTGGAGGTTTTGGGCACGGGGGCCAGTATATCCATATGATATCCTGGAGCTAGGTAGTTGTCCTAGTTGGCAGGGAGGATAGTAGGTTTGGGCAGTGTTGGTCAGTGCATCAGGCAACAGGAAGGCAACAACAAGGCGAATTAGCATCAGACCCAGGTATGTTAAATTACGTATTTGTTTTATTTTGTTATGAAATCATTATTCATTATGATAAATTTATATGCATATGTGCGTAATTTATAAGAAATTACTAGTTACTGAAATCGAGTAGAAATTATTGTTTCAGCTTAAGGAATTAATGGATGTTAAATTTATTTGGCTATTACACATGGTATCAAAGCGCCTCGTTCACAATCTGGAGCCTTAAGGACCAAATTCCCCTCCGCCTAACCTCCAAACCAAAAGCACTAATATTTTGATTATATGCAAACAAAAAATAAATATAAAAGAAATACATATTGAAATTGCAAAAAAAAACAAATTTACCAAAGTATCAACAAAGCAACTAGGGTTGTTACAACTTTTTATATTCTAAGGGTAAGCAAGAACCCTAACATCAATCAACATTCAAATACTCCAATATCCTTTCACATCTGTTTTACTTGGCATAGTAGAACAAGGGATCTAAATCCATGAACGTATTCCTAGATATAATTCCCCAGGAAGAAGACGCCACTCTTAAAATTTGAACTCCAGTGTTGATTTAAAGTTGAGTCAAGAATCCAACTATCACTGCCACAATGCTTCCGAGTCTGAGTCTGGGACTAATGGTTTGGTTTAGACAATGGACATACTCTATAAATGTATCTTCTATTTTCCTCGAACTTGGATAAAGAATGAAAGTAATTAAGCTACTTTTCATGCAAATCCGTAATATCAACACTATTATGCTCTGCTTCTAAGCACATACTTTTCCAAATATAGAAAGGAAAGAGAAATTTAGCTTTGTAATTTACGTGGACTCTAATGAAGACAATTGCTTTGGGCAATAAGATCCAAAGGCCACTTTATGACAGATTAATAAAAGACTAGAGGATGATTTGGTAATCACAGGTTCTGACGCTGTTAAACCCGAATTCGATGTAAAGTGCATTGAACATGAGTAATTGTACGCATTAAATGCCCATCTAATCTACTGGACCTTGTGTGTCCCTTGCACTACGCCGACTCAATCCATGTGGCAAGACATGACAGTTTGGGGGCGGAGTAAGTAAATAGGTACACCTAGCGAGTCTACCGACTATCTGAGGGTTTTCTGGTTTCTAATTCGATTTTTGGTAATTATTTTTGGAATCAGGTAAATAATGGGGAAATCCCAATATACGAATGATTTATATTGGTTAAATTATTTTTTAATATACAAATTGTTATTTATATTGGTTAAATTATTTTTTAATATACAAATTGACTAGGATTCTCAAAAAAATATGCAATCTAGAAACCTGTAATTAAAAAAAAAAGGTTAAAAAAAAAAAAAAAACTATCTAGTGAATTTTCCTAATGGGATTGCAGAGAGCATCCTGTTCACAACGAAACGGGAAAGAAACATTTTTCAGACTACTGGCCACATTCTCGGCGAACACGTCAATATCTCTTACGATATCTAACACTAAATAAAATCAACCATAAACGGGATTTGAACGAACGACCTCCGCTTGAGCCGGGTTTCATTTCTGGAGTTGGGAAAGGGTCTACGGGCAGGTGACATATATTAACCATGAAATTCATGTATGTCAGCCAGAAAGTTCGTGGTGACATTTGGAATAAACTCTTCACTTATCTTTAAGAAAAATCAATTAAAAAAATCATTCTTGATGATCTCACGCTTTTGGACTTTGATTGCCCAATTCTTGTCATAGGCTTCCCATATATTGTCTAGATAAATGAAAAGACAATGTGGGAGAAAACACAGTTTGCAGTTCAGTTCTCAGTGCCAGAAAGAGCTAATTACTCCATCTCAGATATGCTCTCACGGTGCAATAACGAACTTGATACATAAGCTCTTTGAACGTATAGTTTTAAACAGCTTTTAGAAACCCATAAAAAAAAATAATATTTAAAAAAAAAATAACAAAATGAAAACCCTACTTACATACCCTGGTGGAATAGACCCTGCGAAGGCCTTGAGGCATTAAAGATAAAATTCAATCTTTCCCACCGAATTGAATGAAAAGCACCTTCCCAGGTCATCGAACTTCAGTAATTAGACATCTTCTCAGGTCTTAGCATCTCCTGAATTTACACTACTATGTAAAAAAAATGATTATGCATAAATTCAATAATTTGTATTTTAAACGATGGTATATCATGTTGAACAGCAACAGATACCCCAGACATACCATTTTACTCAAAATATAGGCATTGCTTTGATCAACGACCCTGTTATGTGGTAACAAAAATTTAACTGTAACAATTAAAAACCAAGCTTCCACAGTAATACAGGTCCACGTGGCTTCTAGCAGCGTGTGTTCCAGAATTGAACCTCTACTTTATCTATTAAAAGACTACACGGAATAACATCAATCTCCTATTTGCAGAGAGTTGGTTTAAGGTTGTCAGGCTACATGTCTAGATTCTAAACTAGGTGAGGTGAGGTGATTTGATTGGCTCACGTAAAATGTTTGTTTGGGGTTACTTAAACTTGCACTGTTTATTTATTAATAAAAATACACAAGCATATATACTATCGTCCATCGTGATCATCTACCTTTAGCATTAACAATAGCAAGGTGTTAAGAACAAATAGTGAGAAAGAAATGAAGAGAAAAAAAAATAGGAGGTGGTCCTCACCCGCAGTTGCATAGGAGGATACCTTTAACCATATCCTCAAACAAGGTTGGTGACTGAAAAATCCTACCAAAACATTTAGCCTTGGCTTCCGGATGCAGCTCATGGAACCTACTAATTGTCGACTCCTCCATTTCCGATAACCTCAACATGCGACCCACTTGAGCCTGCCCAAAACACCTACATTTGGTAAAAAAAATAATCAATTAGACGAGGGTAAAACAACCGCGAGTCTGTGACCACTGTGTGGATCATGTTTATTGAAAAAGGGCCTATCCTATATTAAAAATCTAGCTAGAATGAGCAAACTGGAAAATGTTCAGGCCAACAACGACTTTGAGGTTCAAACTCTTTGCTTTGGTAATAGGCCATACAATGTCTTAAGATGATATCTCAGGAAGATAGACTACTAGATTCGTAGAGCCCGGCAACGTCAACCGTCCACATCAGAAAGGTTCAGTTTCTTCCTCAATATCAGCGGCTGCTTCTTGTTTACTCAGAGTATAGTTATTTGCAATCTGTTTGTTTACTAACTTCCTTGTATTTCTACTGGCTTTTTCTTGTGCTTTTGCAATTATTATCACTCTGTTATTTAAAAGGATTTCCAGAACGTTCTAATGCTAGAAATTAACACAAATATATAATCAATCCTATGGGGAATACCCTACATGACAAATTTATCTGAGCCCCAACTGCTAATCTCTCAAGACTATTTCACACCCAATTCAGCCCCAGATTTTATCGGTTCCGCTTTATCTTGAAAGTATCGGCCGATAATCATTAAACTTAAAAAAAAAAAAAAAAACTGGGTATCATTTGCATGTTCAATGGGTTTACCTCCCACGTACAGTTCACAAGAATATTTTCCACGAGGACGACGCCAGTTCTGTTCCAACAAGCATCATTCTGCTGGCAATATGGATCTCACCGCAAACACGCCCAAAATAAAACAAGAAACTGTGGAGAGAGCTCAGTTCACCTCTTCTGCTTAGCTGCCTGTGCGAATGACAGAAAGGCCGTGGAATATATTTTCCTGACGAACCTAAGACTGCCCCACGCAAGGGCATATGAAGAAAACCAATTACCTCGGTTTTTCTCATCAACAAGGGAATAACAGAGAGTAATGATTGCATGCAGTGAAACACTATTTTTATTGAAAATCTTGTGCAGGCACGTGAAAAAGAGGTAAAGTGAGATGAAATAGAAGCTGTGCAGAAATTGAGTAGGAAAGGTGGGGGTTTTCTAATCTGCAGACATTACAGAAGATATTAATAAATTCTTGCGCGAGGTAAGCCGTATTGCCGTTTTCCTTCTCTGTATCGTTCCAATTTTAACTCACAGAAGCATTTGCGAGGGAGCCGAGCAGAGAGCCTGCCGAGAAGGAGAGAGCATAATGGAGAAGTGACAGAGTTCGTGTAAGGTTAGGTTTAGGACAGGAGGACGCTGGGGAAAGAATGGCGGGCACGTGGAATCCATGCGTGCCCGCACTTTTTTTAAAAATTATTTTAGTTTTTTTTTCAATTTGAAATTTCTTTTATAAATTGTGCTTGTGTTCTCGTTTAATTAATTAATTAATTTATTATTTTGGTATAAAAGTAATTTAGGTCAATTTAGTTTTAATTAATTTAAAGTTAATTTACGATAATTTAGTATAAAGTAATATTTAAAAAAATAAAATAAAATAAAATAAAAATAAATAAATAATTATGTAACTTCAAAATTATTAGTGTAACTAATTATCAAATTAAAATTTTAATTAAATTAATGGTGTATTTAGAGTAAAGTTAAAATACATTAAAAGGTTAATTAAAATTTTAGAAGGTCCATGGGTTTTGAACCCAAGACCACCCACCAAGCGATGCGCCTTAAGAAGAGCAATAACACCAACGCGCCACACATATCACTTTACAAATAAATTCACATATAAATAGTTAAATTATCAATAATAGCAAGGTACTAGCCTGAAGAATAATCTCCAATTATCCAAGCATCAGGCTCATGATACCTTACACACAATTCATCAAGCCAATCGCCGAGCCCTTTCATTCCATTCCACCAGTCTTCAGTAGCAGAAGCAGCGGAAAATGCGGGTTACACAGGGGAACGCATGAACTTGAATGGAGGTATGAGGTCGACCTTTCCACATCGTCCTGGAATCGTTGGGAAGGTCCCTAGGAAATTTCCCAGGGGAGGGTGCTCAAGGCCACCGCCATATGGTAAAGAGTCGCTCCAAGGACAGTAGCCGCAGGGATTTCAATGGCAGCGAGTGCAACATCTCGTTCATCGCCAACGGCGCAGACAGGTCCACGACCATCTCAGGGAACAACGAGTAGGGGCAGGGGTTCCAAGGGAAGGAACTCATTTCAGAGATAATCACATAATAGTGCACAGGTTCAATCTCGTGTTACCTGTTGGGGGTGCGGAGGAACCCATTACCAGCGTGACTTCCCAGAGTTACAATCAGGGTTCGTGCATAGAGAAGGAAAGGCACCGATGGGGAGAGAAAGTAGCAGCCACCAGATTTACGCAACGGTTAATAATCGCTAGGCCGAACATCAATCCACGGTAGTGGAGTCATCAGGTACGCTAAATCATATCAATGTCAAGATTTTGTTTGATTCTGGTGTGACAGATAGTTTCATTTCACCATCTGCATTAGGAAAGAGTGGGTTGGCAGCCTACGAGCACTATGACTTTAAACAAGTTGAGATGGCTTCGGGGGAAAAACAAGCGGTAGGACCTAGTGTTGATAATTGTATAGTAGACCTGGGAGTGTGTACTACCAGGTTAAAGGTATATGTCACTGCTCTCGGGGCATATGACCTAATCATTGGAATGGATTGGTTAGCAGCTCACCAAGCCATGGTAGATTGTTTTGCCAAGAGGGTGCTTTGTGTCGACGATGAAGGAAGGCCAGTAGATATCCAGGGTGTACGGAGAAAAGTGTCATTACACTTTATATCCACTATGAAGGTTAAGCGATGCTTGAGACAAGGGTGTCGATTGTATGTAGTGGAAGCAGTGAATGAAAGGAAGGGACCCTCATTGGATTAGTACCCGGTATTGTCAGAATTTCAGGATGTTTTTTCGAACGAGTTACCAAGGTTACCTCCTAAGAGGGAGCTTGATTTTACTATTGAGCTAAAACCTGGTGCAGAACCGATCTCCAAGACTCCGTATCAGATGACAGCGCTGGAACTTTGTGAATTGCAAATGCAGTGGAAAGAGTTACTGGACTTAGGGCTAATAAGGCCCAGTGTTTCACCCTGGGGCGCGCCGGTAATTTTTGTAAAGAAGAAGGATGGATCCTTACGATTGTGTATATACTACAGGGACTTGAACTGTGCTACAGCGAAAAATAGGTACCCAATGCCGCAAATAGATGACCTTTTTGATTAGATGAAAGGAGCAGCGGTATTCTCAAAGATCGATTTGCGATCAGGGTATCATTAGTTAAGGATTAAGGAAGGCGATATCTCAAAAACTGCCTTTCGAACTCGGTTTGGACATTACGAGTTTGTTGTAGTACCTTTTGGACTGACCAATGCGCCAGCAGTATTCATGAGCCTCATGAACGACGTATTTTGGAAGTACTTAGAACGTTTTGTACAAGTCTTTCTAGACGACATCCTCATCTATTCCAAGAATGAAAGAGAACATGAGGAACACTTACGAATAGTGTTGTCCTGTCTTAGAGAGAACAAATTGTATGGGAAACTGTCGAAGTGTTCCTTCTTCTAGAAAGAGATCCACTATTTAGGTCATATCATTTCCGGCAAAGGAATCTCTGTGGACCCAAAAAAGGTAAAGGCCATTATGGAGTGGCCAGTGCCAAAAAATGCCCACGAGGTGAGAAACTTCATGGGACTAGTAGGTTATTATCGGAGATTTGTGGAAGGGTTCTAAAAAATAGTGAAACCCATCACCACCTTACCGTGCAAGGGGGTCAAGTATGAATGGACAGAAGAATGTGATAGTGCATTCATCGAGCTTAAGAGGTTACTAACTAGTGCGCCAATTCTGCGAGTGCCGGATATGGAAAAGGACTTCACAGTCTGCACGGATGCCTCGAAGCAAGGGTTGGGGGTCGTGCTAATGCAGGATGGAGGAGTGATAGCTTATGTGTCAAGGAAGTTGAAGAAACACGAAGAGTTATACGGGACTCATGATTTAGAGTTGGCAGCTGTAATGCTAGCTCTGAAAATTTGGAGGCACTATCTTGTGGGGCGAAAATTTGAGCTCAAAATACACCATCAAAGTTTAAAATGTCTCTTCACTCAAAGAGATCTGAATTCCAGGCAAAGGCGATGGAGTGAGTTTGTGAGTGAGTACGATTTTGGTATTTCGTACATTAAGGGAAAGGAAAACGTGGTCGCAGATGCCTTGAGTAGGAGACCACATATCTTCTCCTTGGTAACCTTAAAGGTCAATCCGAGGGAACATGTGCTGGGACAACTCCAACGAGACAGTTGGTATTTAAAGGTTACTTCAAACCTCCAGAACGAGAGGTAGTTAGATCCAAAGTATGAAGGATATAGTCTGGAAACAAACAGACTGTTAAGATATCAAGGAAGGATGTACATCCCTAAGAATGGGGATATTCGAAGCATCATACTGAAGGAAGCCCATAGAGCACTTTATTGTGCACATCCGGGTGTGAAGAAGATGTACGCAGATATGAGGAAGCTCTTCTTCTGGGTAGGCATGAAGCGCGAGGTAGTCCATTTCGTCGCCAAATGCCTGGAGTGTCAACAAGTGAAAGCCAACCACCATCACCCGACAGGCCTCCTACAACCACATGATGTCCCTATGTCCAAGTGGGAAGTCATCTCTATGGATTTTGTTGTGGGGTTTCCGCTCACATCCCATAGACACAATGCCATTCTTGTGATAGTGGATAAGTTAACCAAGAGTGATCATTTTATTTCGGTTAGAGACACTTACGATTTCACTGATGTGGCACGTGTGTTTGTAAGCGAGGTCATCCATTTGCACAGGATACCTAAGAAGATCATTTCAGATAGGGACTCCAGATTCACTTCTAGGTTTTGGACAAGTTTACAGTCAACATTGGGGACTCAATTGAACTTAAGCACAACTTATCATCCTGAAACAGATGGGAAAACTGAGAGATTAAATCAAGTCATGGAAGACATGCTTAGGATGTATGTAATGGATAATCAAACCCA
>ML808772.1:94977-111984 GCA_009831015.1 Picea engelmannii
AAACAATTGATTGGTTTGTTGTCTTTTATAAAAGACTAGTCTTGCTGACTGGATTGGATGCATACATAAATTACTAAAGGATGACAGTTTTGATTATTAGTACATGCACGAGATTTGTATGTACTAGCTACACATGTATTTCTGGTACATATACACTAGTAGGTATGAGTTTTCTTGACTTACTTACTGATAATGTTGGTTAATTGTTATGAATGTGTGAACCATGTTTCTTTTCCTTTGTACCATAAGACACCTTAACTTCGGGATGAAGTTTCCTGAAGGGTGGGTGTATGTAACAACCCTAGTAGTATATATACTTAGGGATTATTAAGTAAAATATTTATTAGGTAATTAATTTTTCCTGACATGTTAATAACTAAACAAAAATTGGTCTAATGATATTAATTAAGTATTTATTTATTAATTAAAGGTTATAATTTTGATTAATTAATCACCTATTATATTCAATAACTTGGGTATTAAATTTAAAAGGGATAATAAGTTATATTGTTTAAATTAAAAAAAAAGTTACGTACACGGAAAGGGATAAGATATTAATTAAAAGGGGTAAGATATTAATTATGAGGGGATAAGGTAATAAATTGGTGGATAAGGAAGTAAATGCGTGAGGCGGTGAAGGAAGGATATGGAGGGGAAGGAGGTTTACGAAGGGGGGGATTCTATGGGAGATTGGGGGAGGTTTCTCTTGGATTGCAGGGAGGGCAGTTGAGCTCGGGAGTTGGATTGGATCAGTACAGGCACCGGTTTGCTGGAGGTTTTGGGCACGGGGGCCACGATATCTATATGATATCCTGGAGCTAGGTAGTTCTCCTAGTTGGCAGGGAGGATGGTAGGTTTGGGCAGTGTTGGTCAGTGCATCAGGCAGCAGGAAGGCAACAACAAAGCAGCAAGGGAAATTAGCATCAGACCCAGGTATGTTAAATTACGTATTTGTTTTATTTTGTTATGAAATCATTATTCATTATGATAAATTTATATGCATATGTGCGTAATTTATAAGAAATTACTAGTTACTGAAATCAATTAGAAATTATTGTTTCAGCTTAAGGAATTAATGGATGTTAAATTTATTTGTCTATTACAATGCTTGACATTGTCAGGAATAGAGGGTATATATTTCACTTCTACATCATACTTGAGTTTAGGTGGCAAAGGGACCCTGAAATTACTTGCCGAGACAACCAAAGAATCAGCCATGATATTCTCTTCTCATGGAATAAATGAAATGTTGAAAGCTAAGAAGAAACTATCAACTAAGTCCCACACTTCATTTCTATAATTTCTAAGCCTAGGGTGCTTAGCTTGATAAATATTTTTAATCCGATGGACAATCAATTTAGCATCCCCAAAAACTAATAGCTCTTCAATCCCCATGTCTTTTGTAGCCCTTAAACCCAAAACAAGAGCTTCATACTCTGCCACATTATTGGTAGTTTCAAATTCTAGCTTGCAGGACAAATATATAGTCTCTTTAGCAGGTGAAACAAAGACCACTCCAGCACCAACACCTTCCCTAGAAGAGGCTCCATCAAAGAACATCTTCCAAACATAGGTGTTTGAAGGAGAATATTCACAAAAAGTAATGGATTGTTTTCTGATTTCAAGAGGAGGTTCAGGAGCATCAGCAAGCTGCAATATACTGGATCCCAAATCAATATCAAGTGAAAAAATATGATGGTTGGTGGGGTTTTCTTCGTCACTAATAATGTAGGGCAAATGAGCTTCCCTGTAAAGTCTTCTATGCTCCCCCCCAAACATAGGAATGGTAGCATATGTTAGGTCCATCTGCAAAAGTTCCCCCAAATATTTTTATCCAAGATCTTGACAATAGCATGCCAAACTTGGGGGGAACATCAGCCACCACGATATCCATGACCACACTTTTCATGGGCAACTGAAACAAGGTCACAACTAGATCTTTGATGACCCCAAGACACTTCACTTTTCTAGAGTCAAAAGAATATAAGTCATGATAGCTCTTTGTGATTTCTAATCCAAGTTCATCCATGACAGTTTTGGGCATGAGATTGTGAGATGCCCCTGAGTCCATCGAACAATTGTTCAACACCTTATCATGTATGTTTAGTGATGTATATAAGGGAGGGGATTAATCATCTCTATCTTCTATCAAAGGTCCTAAGATGATTGCTGGCTTTTCATCTTGAAGATTTACTGAATCAGTGGCATTTGAGGAGGATTCGAGTTGCAACATTTTGGAAAGATATTTTTTAAATTCTTCATTTTTTATCAACTCCAAAAAAGGTATAGGGATCTTGATTTTTTGGATCTCACTCTCAAAGCTGAAGGAAGATGAAGATTTCAGAATCTCCTTGGCCTCCGGGGTAGGATTCTTGACCAAAACTTGGGGGCTTTGAGCATCTTTTTCTTTGCTGCCAATTGTCATAGCCTTGGCAGAATTTTCTTTTTTGGTAGGCTGATCAGAAGCATCGGTCTTTTCCTCATTCTTTTTGGATCTCAAATTATATCTATTAGGATTTTCTTTTGCCTTCTCCCCCTTACTCAATTCATTTATTTGATTATCCATCAAGGATTCCTCATATGCAGATTGGGTCAAGTAAGGGATGGGGAGGTGTCACCTAAGCACTGAATCTCAGGATCAACTTCTTCATCCTCTCCTTCTTCATCAACAACAAGGTTGTTTTGTAAAGGAGTTTGTACCTTTTGATCATCCCTATCTTTGTTTCTAGGATCTCTTGGAAGGATATGAGGAGCATTATTGGGTCTCCTGAAGTTACCTCTGTTATCAACATTTTGAGTATTTCTATAGGTCCGTTTTCCTTCAAGTTTTAACTTCTCCATCTCAACAAAAAGAGATTTTACTAATTTGGTAAGTTCATCAACTTGAGGATGGACAATAGGGGAATCAGAGGTTGATGCTTCAGTTCTATTTTTTCTCCTATCCCTATCAGATTTTCCCCTAAGTTTGTCAGATGCTACTATGTTAGATTCTACCTCCAAGGTTGCATCTTGCATATGAGCTAAGGAGGCTGATCTTCTTTCTCGTAGTAGGAGGGAAAACTCATAGTCAAAAACACTGACATAGGTGATTTTGGCAGAGGTTTCTGTAGGGTTTATCTCAACAGGAATCTTATTTTACATTTTGTTGAATCTTTTAGAGAAGTCAGAGACATACTCTCCCTCTTTCATCTTTAGGGATCCAAATTCTGTGATATAATACAAAAAATCTTTTTTATCCCCCCACTGTGTCAAAAAGGCATCATCTAACGCCTCAATCCCAGTAATGGATCCAGGGGTCAAACCCCTAAACCATTTCCTAGCCTCACCATCAAGGATTTGGACAAAGACTCTCATCCACACATCTTCATTTTCAATATTTTGATTGTCTGCATAGCTGTAGAAGGCAACAAGGTGTTCTTCAACAATTATATCTTCTTCTCCTGTGAATATGGGCATGTATTTTAGATAATCTCTAGTAGGGAGAGCATTCATTGGTTGAGGTAAGATAAGAGGGGCGTATCATGCAACCACTATGGCATCCATCCTATTTCTAGGAGGGTTAGCACTTGCCATTGAATTTTGGATTCTAGGTGAACAAGGAGGAGAAGGAGACTTGACTGTGTGCAACTTAGGAGAAAAAGGAATGTATGAAGGAGGAATTTCAGTTTTCACAGCAGAAGGATGAGTCTTGGAATAATATGGCATAGGCTGTAAGGGAGATAAGGTTTCCTCTTCTTTGGCTGCAAGAATTTTGACAGGAGGAGGAGTAGCAAAGCCTAAGGTAGGAAAATCTTCAATACTCTCAAGTCTGAACCACTTCACAATGTCAGGGGAAGCAAGGATTTCAAAATTTTCTTCTTTCAATTCGGGGTCAAAAGAGGAGTATTCAGCAGGGAAATTTTCAAAATCAAGATTCTTAGATACTTCAGCAAAAGGTAAAGAAATATTACTTGATATAACAACTAGAGTATTAAGAGTGGAATCAGACAACTGACCAGGAGTACTTGTGGCAGCAACATAAAACTTTCTTGAGAAGCTTTTCCCTACTTGATTATCTTCTCTGGGTCAACCTCAGGTGGAACCAAATGTATTTGTGGAGTTGACCTCGTGTGTCGTCCTTTAGGAGCTAGAGCTGAAACAATGGAGTCGCTAGGTGCAAGCTGCAATCTTCAATGTGCTGAGTTCTAATGCACCTTCAGAAGCAATAAGATTTGTCATTCAATCCCAGGGAAATTTCTTCAATTCATTCCCTGACAACGATGCCAAGAATGTTAGCACTAGGAATCACCCTCAGATTGCATAGAAGGTAAGCCCAATACCCATCAAGTTATATGTAAATGTAAATGAGTTTAAAGAGGTTAAATGGATAAGACTCAAGATAATAATGTTCCAACTCAGAAATCTGGGCTAGCATGCACAAGCAATTGGGGTGTTGATCAACTTCAGTCAATAAGTGGGAGTAAAGGTGAATAGAAGGAAGAATTTGGTGAGGAAAATGTAGAGGTATGCTATGGACATTAGGTCTTCAAACAACCTAAGGAGGAAAAACTCAAACACAATATCTTCTTGAATTCAAAGTTTAAGGAAACTGAAGAACATCATAACAATACTATAATCAAACATTCATCCTAATACCACTACAACAATTCATGTGAATCATTCAATCATGAATACTTCAGTATCATAGGCAAATAGGATGGAATAAGAAAGCTGACTTATATTAATCAAGATGTCTCAAATCAAGTACATAACCAGTTAACCAGTAGCTTCATCAAAATATTACAATAAGGGAGCCTAGCTGAACCATTCGAACCTACTAAAGCATTTGGAAAGTCTATTTATAACAAAAAGTGAAGGCAACAATTGGAGGTGCGAGCTGGCCTTCCTCCCACAAAATTCTCCAAATAGTTATTTAATCTAATAGCTAGGCTAACAACTATGCTATAAAAAGGGAAAATGTGGGCCACTGATCCAACCAACTTTAAACTGTCTTGATCTTCATTGATGCGCATCCTCTTGTATTCCAAGTGTCTTGCAGAGGTTGTAAGCTTGTCATCATGCTGCTAGCTACCATCTCAGCCATTCTCCACATCATCAACCACTCACAGGAATGACAATTTGAACCCCTTGATTTCAGGTACCTGTTGGCAGTGTCATTTGGTAGCGCTCTGGGTAGCGAGATTTTGTAGTGCCTCCACAAAACTCTCTGTAATTCCGTAGTGCAACCTCCAAAATAGGCCTGCAGAATGGGTAGCGCTGAGCATGTGTGTCTCTTTGCGTAATTCAACCTCTGTTAAAATTTTGGTAGCGCCAGAGCCTGTGTAATTCATTCTCTCTGTAAATTTCGGTAGCGCCCTGCCTGTGTATTTGTACATGCAATTCAGTAGCACCCGACCTAAAAAACAAATAGGTAGCACCCTGTGGAAATTACAGCACGGTCATTTCATTGCTTAACTGTTTTGGTAGCGCCCTGTGGAATTCGTAGCGCCATCGCTACACCAATATTAGGAGATTAGGTAGCTCTATAGGTAGCAGACTGATAGTATATGCGAATTAGACAATTCCATAGCACCATAGCGCTACATAATGTCTATGCTATTTCTGTTGAAGAGATTAAATCTTTGCAAAGCACCATAAACCTTGAGTTGTATGCATTAGAAGCCTGAACCAAAACATCTCAATGAAATGAGAGGATTCTAGATTCCATGCTTGATCTTCCCAAATATGCCAATTTGATGAGATTTATTGATTGAATGGTAGATGTCATGTTAAGGAGACCAATTTCCATGTTGGAAGTCCCAATTTTTTTTATTGAATTTTGATTGATAGTGAAACTTGAAGCCTAAATATCATCATTGATATTCCACTTTATCAGGTGCAAGGAGAGAAGACTATTGAAGGGATCCAAGCTTCAGATTTTGGATTATTCTATTCTTTGATGGTTCATCATTGTATCGCATTTTTTGGTTGACTACTAACCATTTTGATTTGATCAATATGGTGGTTTTGGTTGACCACTATCTATTTTCATAGTATACTCCCCCCCGAAGGTGCTAGAGAGTATCTTGTTGTTTCATCAATGTACTCCCTCCCTCGATGTGTAGAGAGTACCATCTTTGACTCATGTTTCAATTTCAAAACACATGTAGAATTGGGCCCCAATCATGCCTAAAATATTCATTTAGATTAATTGTTTGAAAACATTTAGGTTTTTTGATTTCCCCATGCAAATGTGTCTTTACGTGTGTTTGAACTAGATGGTAAGAATTATGCAACTTCTTGACTTGTTGATTCCAACGCCAAGAACTTATCAAACCATGATGAGATGATTTTTTTAGCTTTATTCATTTTTTTTCGTTTATTTAAATGTTGATTTGTCTTCCCACAATGAAGACATTGATGGAGATTAAAATATTGATTCTCCATGTGACCAATGCTACGACAATGTTGGCAATTATTAGGAATTTTCTCAACATCATCATCATTCTTAACTTCTTCATTAACTTCTAGAGCCTTCAAATTTTGATCAAGGTATCCTACACTCACAAATTGAATCAATTTGGAGTAATATGGAATATGAAATCTAATGCGTTTTTTCATATCCCAAACCATGTCAATTCTTGTTGAGTTGCAATTCTTTCCAAGGTTTGACAATCATTTTGGAAAGATCACTTTGATGTTCTTCATAATTTTTTTCTTTGATAACTTCAAATTCACATTTATTGTTGTTGATATCACTCTGTGCTTCTTCTTGTGACTCATATTCAACAGAGTTTATCTTCATCGATTCACCGTATGATTCCATCTCATGACTAGTTAAGAAATAATCAACCATATATTTTGTTGTCTCTTTATCAACCACTAGGTATTTGGTATCACTAGTAACATCAACCTTTTGCATTAGATCATCCGTGTCACAAGTTGCATTAACCTTTTGTATGAGGTCACGTGTTGCACATGTTGCATGAACCATGTTCTCAACATTTTGCTTCTTTTCTATTAATTTTAGTTGAAGTGATTGAATCAATCTATCATTGAAATCAATTTGCTTGTCAAGATCAACAACCCAATTATCCAATTCATGTAAGGAGTCTTGTAATTCTTTGATTTCTATATTGGAAAGTTTCAAATGTTTTCCTCCTTTACCCATTTTATCTTTTAATTGTATCACACTTGCTTGTATCATGCTTGTAGTTGTTTCTTTTCTATCACTCTTCCTTGCTCTTATGTCATGCTTAGAGTGTTGGGTACTATTGGTAATGCAACCCAAAGTGATCTTTTACAATGATTTGACTATGATGAAAATGACCTCCTTATTCCATTTTAGGCGGGTCTCTTTTGGAAATTTTCAAAATTGACTTTGAAAGGGTTTGGAAGTCCACCCTTTTACAATTCAATGAATTATCCTTCAATTTTTACAATTGAATGATCAATTGAATGGTTCAAAAGACTATTGTATTTGGCATGAATCATTTGAATAGTTAACAATGCTCCATAAAGTTTAAAGGTGGGTGCTTGCACAAAGTTGATGATCAAAATAGTGGAAATGGGGTGTGAAGGAATGTTCCCACGTAGGAATGCGTGTGTGTTCTTAGAAATGCACACACATTCCTGAGTAGGAGTGCATACGTGCTTAAGAATGCATGCACTTTCCTGAGTAGAAGTGCCTATGTTCTTAGGAACACACACACATTCTTAAGAAGGAACACACATGCACTTAAGAACGTGCACACATTCCTAAGAAAGAGCGTGCGGATATTCATGTTGAATCCTTGTGAAGTGACCCCCTTTGACCACCCAAATGTTTTTGGTTTGGGGCTTCTGATCCCAAACCCCAGACATGGGGGGCTTGGTTGACCCCACCGACATTCCCGACACAACAAACAACATGTGTGTATTATTTCCAATACCATGGGACACATACCTACTAGTCAAAACCACCTAGTGGCATTTCCATCCCTAAACATAGGCAAATATACCCTTAGGGGGCCTTATGTGGATTTTTGAGGCATCCTTCTTGCCCCTTGGATGGATAGAATATTCCTTTAGGGCCTAATATTCACGTTTCCTCCCCTGGACATTGTTGAAGTTTGTAGCTCGGACACATATCTCCACATTGGTTTTTGTTTAACATGTGGAGATCATCATTAATGCCTCTCAGAACTTTGGAAATTCACTTTAATAATTTAATTATTAAAGTGAATGTCATTTTTTTAATTAATGGAGGTTAATTAAATGAAATTCCTAAGTTTTTGGCAGTAGTGAATTTAATTAATTAAATGAATCTTAGCCATTGATCTCAAGTGAGGTGAGACTTAATATGAACCATTGATCTCAAGTGAGGTGAGACTTAATCTCAACCATTGATCTCAAGTGAGGTTAGGGTTTTGGATCAACTAAAGATTATAAAAGGTAGCCAAGGTGAGAGGAGGAGACACACACACAAGCAAGGAGTCAGTGACTTATTTTGAGTGGAGAAGAAATTTCACTCTGCAGATTTGGCTAAGGAGAAATACTGTAGCCATGAATATTTCAGTATGCCATGCTAACATGGTGGAGGCTAGGAATTTTTCTAGAGAGCTATAGGAGCAACCAGGGAGGTCGTACAACTCATGGCTAAGCTCGTATAGCCACCAAGAGGGTGCGACAGGGACTATACAACCCACGAGCAACACCATATAGCCTGCCACAGGGCCGAACAACTTGTAGGCAACAGACGAAGAGAACAAGGGGGTAGGGGTTTCACGAGTAGAAATTTTCCCAGGATTTGATACTGTTTGAGTTTTCTTCATGGGCCATTTTCCTGGTAAGGGAGGCCTTATATGATTGGATATTATTTTAATGAAAAACATATTTGGAGGGAAGAAAATATCTGTGTTTTGAAATTGGTTTCCATTTGCTTCCACTATTTATTTTTGTTAATTATTTCAACAAGTGTAAATTATTGAGTGAGTTGCAATTTAATTTTACAGTAAGAAAATCATTAGGAAATAATTTACCTAGGGATGGAACTAGAAAATTAACATGGTATCAGAGCTAACACTTTGAAGGGAAGCTGATTTCATAATATTTTTGCACATCTATAAATCAACATGGTAAATTATTCGACATTTTGATTAGATCTAGAAATGGTAGCAACCAATATTAGGTTCGAAGACCGGTTAGATGGAGTATCGAATTTTCTCTCTTGTAAGGCGAGGGTAACCTTTCTTTTGAAGGAACATGATTTTTGGGATATTGTGGAGAAGGTTATTCCTACATCGACAAATCCAATAGAGATAGCCACTCTTGAGAAGAAGGACATCAAATCCCTTAGAGTGATCTTGGATGTAGTGAAGATCATTTAATCCCTCATGTGGTAGAGAAGTAGTCGGCCAGAGAGATGTTCAAGGCTCTAGTGGATTTATTCCAGAGCGGTAACTTGAACATGAAGATGATCTTGAGAAAAAATATTAGATCCATCCAAATGTCAAGATATAACAATGTTACCAACTATTTCATGAGGATCACTTAGACATGTGATCTGTTGGAATATTCAATAATGCTGAGAGGGGGGGTGAATAAGTATTATGCACTTTTTAATAATTTTAATCACAATTATCACAACATGTAAACATTAAACTTATGATTCCATTCAAGATATCGTTGCATTGAAGATATCATAAACATATAACCATAGATACATAGTACACAAGAATTTTACATGGAAACCCAAATGAGAGAAAACCACAAAACACTTTTTAATGTATTAGAAGATTACATCCACCGAAAGCACCAACTTACAAGATTCTCTAGCACCAATTGAAAGGAGGCACCAACCCCCTAGTTCACAGGCTCCAACCTAAATTAATCTACAACTCCCTAAATTTTCCAGCTTCAACTGGAAGGAGGCTTCAACCCCCTTTCCTTACACCTTCCTTCCTCCCTTAAATATAAATAAGAGAATCAAACTATCAGTGTTACTGTCACTGATACTGATACATCATCATTATCATCAAAACTAGTTCAAACCCAATAACCACATAAATCTTATGCCAATATATCCAAAATGTGTGCCAAATCATATGCCCAAAATCACCAAGACATGCCTCAAGAATGTGCCAAAACCTCTGAGATACAAGCCTCAAGACATATAGAAAAACATAACTTTCATCATTTGAAAAACCTAGTGCATGAGATCTCAGATCATCAAACCTTCCTCAACTTCAACATCAAGAAAAGAGCATCTTCTTCAAACCTTTCTTCAACCTCACAGGACTGGATTGGACAACTAGCAGGGCCTCACGTGACGAGTCTTGTACAACCGACTGAGTCCTCACGGGACACCCTATACTTGATATGTGGGGGTCATCTTAGATAGGGTTTCCTGAAAACCAATCTCACATTTGCATCTCCGAGAACTCCCTCCTTCGCATGACTCCACTACACTTGCGCTAAGAGATTACAAGCTTCCTTGATGAAAATGAGAGGCTCTTGATGTGTAATTATATCCTTCCAAGTGCCTCCTTTACTTGTCTTTAGGGATGACCTATAAATTTTTGTTTGCAACCATTTTTATCCTTTACTTGATTTTAGGGATGACTTATAACTTCTTGTTTGCAATCATTTAGGGGAAACTTTTACATTATCATCTTTAAGAGGGAATATCTCCTCAACCATGAGGAACCGCATGGCATTCCACCAACTGTTTGAAACAAATTGACTAGGACTATCAATAAATGGAGGTTTTTACATGCATTTGCTCTTTCCTTCATACTCTTTTTCTTCAATCAACTCCGGGCTTCAAAACCACACCTCTGGGGCTTCTTAACCATATTTTTAGGGATTCTTGACCATACATTGTAATGTCTTTTCTTAACAACTAGTGCTTCTTATAGGCTTCTTCAAAGCATATTCCCTTGAGGGCCATGCTTAAAGCTACGCCATAAGGGGACCACTTTAGAGACTCCTTCAAATAAACCCATCACTTATAGGGGATTTTGGACTTACTTCAAGGATTCTTCTAGGGTTGAAATCAATGACAACCAATTTTCCAGCAATCTCCCCCTTTGGCATTGATGGAAACACTCATACTCTCCATGTGACTATTGCTCCTCCTATATTCTTTGAAAGATGTTGTGTAGATCAATATGGGGCAGGAACTACTCCCAACTTCTATCGAAGATACTCAAAGGTCTCCCTTGGTAGAGGTTTGGTGAAGATATCTTCAATCTGTTCTTTTATCCCAATGTACTCCAACTTGATATTCTTTTCTGTTACTTGTTCTCGTAGAAAATGAAACGTTATAGGAATATGTTTGGTTTTGGAATGCATCACTGGATTCTTGGAGATGCTTATAACACTGATATTGTCACAGAATATTGAAATAGGCTCGCCATATTTTACTTGTATGTATTGCAAGTTTTGATTCATCTAGAGGACTTGAGTGCAACATGTTGCTGCTGCAATATATTTTTCTTCTGTTGTGGAAGAGAATACTAAAGATTGCTTCTTGCTTAACCAGGACACTAGATAATCACCCAAGTAGAAGGATACTCCAATGGTACATCTTCTATCATCAATGCTTCCTTTCCAATCTGCTTCTGTGTAGGAGACCATAGTCATCTCATTCCCTTTTAGATACCACAATCCAAACTTTGATGTTCCTTTGAGATATCTGAAGATTCTTTGCTTCCATAACATGGGTTTCTTTCGGTGTTGCTTGAAATATTGCAACCTGCCCAATTGCTTTCATCACATCCGGTCTTGAGGCTGTCACATAGAGTAGGCTGCCAATCATCGATCTATAGTGTCTATGATATGCTTCTTTAGATTCATCATCTTTGATCAACTTGCGACTAGTCACCATAGGAGTACTTACAGGTTTGCAATCTTCCATTCCAACTTCTTCAACATTTATTTGATGTACTTGGTTTGGGAAATGAAAATACCTTCATATAGCTAAGATATCTGAAGTCCCAAGAAGAAAGTCAACTCACCAAGTAGGGACACTTGAAACTCATTCTGCATGTCCTTGAAAAACTTATGACTCAACTTGTCATCGTCACTTCCAAAGATGATGTCATCCACATATACTTCAATGATAAGTATGTTGTCCTGTTCCACTTTTATGTAGAGATTGCTATCTGCATTTCCCTTTCTAAATCCATGTTGTTGTAAGTACTTTTCCAATCTTGAATACCAGGCTTTGGGGGCTTACTTGAGTCCATACATAGCTTTCTTCAATTTGCAAACATAATCTTCACTTTTTGATAGTAGAAACCATTATGTTTGTTTAATGTAGACTTCTTCTAATTCTCCATTTAGAAACAATGATTTTACGTCCATTTGATAGACTGTGATTCTTTTGGAACACACATAAGCCAAGATCATTCCGATTGCTTTCATTATGGAAATACGAGAAAAGGTTTCTTCAAAATCTATTCCTTCAACTTGAGCATATCCCTTGCATACTAACCTTGCTTTGTTTCTGGTTACCTGTGCATCTTTTTTTAGTTTGTTTCTAAACACCCATTTTTTACCGATCACGTTTTTGTCCTTAGGTCTTGGAACATGTTCCCATGTCTCATTATTCTCTATTTGATTCAGTTCTTCTTCCATGGACTTGATCCAATGTTCATCATTGCTGGCTTCCTCAAAGATGATGGTTCAACTATGGATTATAATGTTAGATGTCTTTGTTCTGGTGTATGTGCTCATTTTCTTCAGGTTTCATTCCTACATTTTTGTTCCCAATAATTTGTTCTAATGGATGATTATTTTGACACCAACATTTAGGTGTCTTAGAAGATGTCTGGATATATTACTGATTGTCTTCTGTTTCTTCTTGCTCTGCTTCTGGTTGCTTTTATTCTGATTCTTCTTCTTCTTCTTCTTGCTCTTTTGAATTTATTATTTCTTCTTTGGTTTTCAATACATTTGTTTCATCAATCTTTACATTCATGCTTTCCACTATTTTTTTGAGTCTTAGGTTGTAGCATTTGTATGCCTTGTTTTTGCTTGAGTATCCAACCAGTATGCCTTCATCAACCCGAGAGTCAAATTTTCCAATCTTATTATCTTCTCTTTTTATGTAACATTTGCTTCCAAACACTCTAAAGTTCTTGACGTTCACCGATCTTCCCTTCCAAAGTTCATATGGAGTATTGTCATTGTTACTTCAAAGCATTCCTTTGTTCAAGATATGAACAACTTTATGTACTTCTTGTACCCAAAATATATCACCTAACTTGTTATATTTCAACATGGTTCTGGCCATTTCCTGTACAGTTTTGTTTTTCCTTTCAGCGAGTCCATTTTGCTGAGGTGTCCTAGATGTCGAGAATTGTCTTTTTATTCCAAGTTCTTCATAGAAATCTATGAATTCTTTTGACATGAACTCACCTCCATTGTCTCATATCAAGCACTTGATTTTTAAATCAGTCTCATTTTCAACCATCTCTTTGAATATCCTAAAACATTTGAATACCTCTTACTTTTTCTTGAGAAAAAAACTCCAGTCATTCTTTTATAATCATGAAAAAGTAGCATGAAGTACTATTCTCCATTCATCCCTTTTGTTCTCATCGGTCCACATAGTTTGATGTGTAAAATATCCAATGGTTTTGTTGTAGAGTATTCCTTTTCCCTGAACTCAGTTCTTGTTTGTTTTCCATGTTGACAGTGCTTGCACATAGTGTTTGTTGGCTTTGAAATTTCATGCATTTCTCTTACCACTTCCTTTCTGTTGATTTTGACAAGATTTTCAAAGTGCATATGGCCCATTCTTCTGTTCCAAATCCAACTTTCATCTTCCTTTCCCAAGCAACATCTTTCCTTTCCAATCTCATTTAAGATGTATATGTTGTTTGGAGTCCTTATTGTGGTCACCACCAATATTCCCGATCCTTCTTTCCTTATGTCACATTTCTTTGAGTTTAATAGAAGTGTGTGTCCCTAGTCACACATTTGACTCACACTTAGCAAATTATGCTTCATATTTTCAACAAGTAGGACATTTTCTTCCATGACATCTTTGCTTCCAAGCTTGACCCTGCCCTTTCCTGTAATTTTGGCTGAGTTATCATTTCCAAACGAAACTGATCCATCTCTTTCTTTCTTTAGAGTTACAAATTTTTCCTTGTCCCCTATCACGTGTTTGAACAACCACTGTCAACGTACCAATCACTTTTTTTTTCTTTGGGCTTGTAGAGCAATCATACATTCTTCAATGTTCGGTTTACCCTGATTCATTTTCCATATCCTTATGGTTCTTTTGCATGGCTGTTAACATCCTGCTTCGGTTCCCTTGGAGGAACAATCAACTTGGAATCTTTGGCTATGTGTCCAAAATTGTTGCACTTGTAGCATTCTACTTCATTATTTAATGAACCAAAACTGTTATAGTTTCTGTTATAAACTTCATGAGGTTTTCTGAGATAATTATTCCTAGAGTAGCCTCCATAGTTACTTCTATTCTTAGCATAGACTCTACAATTTATAATTGTGTGCCTAAAATTGTTACAGGAATAACATAATCCAAGAAAGATAATTTGGCACCTAAGTGTGGGAGATATTCTAGGTGGTCCAAATCTTCTGTAATATTCTTCTTGAGTCCTCTCCATTGTTGGTTGCTAATTCCGTAGTCCTCTGTTTGGCTAATATTATTATTGAATGATCTCCATTTTTTGAATGTTCTCCTTTGAAGGCTTGCATTCTTCCTTCTTGATGGAAGCTATGATGACTTCTGCATAACTCTTTTGTTCCGATTCTTTTTATGTCATTATGGAGCTTGAACCCTTCTTGCTATGAGTTTGTTTGTATCCTAGTCCACACTTGTCATAGCATGACCTTTTACTGTTGATGATTTCATCCAATATTTTGGTGTTGTTGCCAAAGTTTTGCTAGTCGTTCTTCTTCTAGAGTTTCTTTCTAAGTGATACTATTTCAACTTCCAAAGACTCGTTTATTTTCTACTTTTCTTCCAACATATTTTTGAGTGTTTCTTCAATCACTCTAGCTTCTTCTAGATAAACCTTTAGATTTATGATAATCTGTTGGACTTCTTCAGAATTTTTGTTAGGGTTTTGAGAACCCTCCTTTAGATTGATCAATTCTTCTTTGAGGGACTTGTTTTTCCTCCTCTCCCTCTTTAGATCACTTAAAACACTGATTAGTTCTACCTCAAGATCCACTTCGCCTTCTTCATAATCTTCTTTGTCATTTTCAAGGGATCCTTTATGAGTTTCCATTGCGATAAAGAACACTCTTTCTGAGTCACTATCACTATCACTATCACTATCCTCATCATATGAGGAATTGCATTCTCTTGAGTAGAGACTTTTCTTGAAGATTTTTCTTCGATTTCATTTCTTGTCTCCTTTCAGATATTTCTTTTCTTTCTTGGGAACTTCTTCTTCATTACTATATAAATTATTAGCATAAGGAAATTTGGAAGCAAAATGACCAATTTTACCAAAATTAAAGCACTTTAAGGAAATCTTACCTTTGAACTTGCTAATTCCTTTCTTCAACCTCCTCATGAAGTTGGCTATTTCTTCATCTTCGTCTGAATCATCGCTGTAGCTGAAGCTTGACTTTGAATTTTGCTTATTCTTTCTTGTCTTCTTGGATGCTTTGAAAGCTGCTTCCTTATTGGATGGATTATCCCGTTCTGTGCTCATTTCATAAGCTATAAGTATTCCATGTAGATTGTCCATGCTTAACGTAGCAAGATCTGTTCTTTCTTCTAGAGTTGAAATCTTAGGATCAAATCTCATTGGAAGAGACCTTAGTACCTTTTGAACAATTACTGAACCTTTAATTTACTCTCCTAATCCTTTAATAACATTCACTATTTCATCAACTCATAGAAAATAAGCTACAATATCTTCATATTCCTTCATTTTCAATTGTTCAAATTGACCTCTATAAGTTTGAAGCTTGGCCCCCTTGACTTTGGCATCTCCTTCGTAAACATTTTGAAGTTTTTCCCAAATTCCCTTTGCAGAGTTGCAATGCATAACCTTGACATATACTGAATTAACCAGGCCACTAAGAATAACATTTGTAGCATTTGAATTGTTTTCACAAAGTTTCTTTTCATCTTTATCTGTTGGGGAGAGGCAGGTGCCTTGTATCCATTTGCAACTGCTTGCCAGACATCAAATCCTTGTGCTTGTAAAAACAATTTCATCCTTTTGCTTAAGAAAGAACAGTTCTAACCATCAAACATTGACGTTCCATTCTTAGTGAAATCCATGGTATACCTTCCAGTGGTTAGACTGTTTCTGAAGGACCCACTCTAACACCAATTGTTGGAATATTCAATAATATTGAGAGGGGGGTGAATTAATATTATGCACTTTTAAAAATTTTAATCACAACATGTAAACGTTAAACTTATGATTCCATTCAAGATATTGTTGCATTCAAAATATCATAAACATATAACCACAGATACACATACACAAGAGTTTTACGTATAAACCCAAATGGGAGAAAACCACAAAACACTTTTTAAGGTATCCTAAGATTACATCCACAAGAAGCACCAAATTCCAAGATTCTCCAACACCAACTAGAAGGAGGCACCAACCCGAAGGAAGCTACAACTCCCTAAATTTTCCGTCTTCAACTGGAAGGAGGCTTCAACCCCCTTTCCTTGCCCCTTCCTTCCTCCCTTAAATATAAATAAGAGAATCAACTTGTCATTGTTATTGTCACTGATACTGCTACATCATCATCATCAAAACTGGTTCAACTCTAATAACCACATAAATATTATGCGAAGATCTCCAAAATGTCCCCCAAATCATATACCCAAAATCACCAAGACATGCCTCAAGCATGTGCCAAAATTTCCAAGATACAAGCCTCAAGACATATAGAAAAACATACATTTCATCATGTGAAAAACCTAGTGCATGAGATCTAATATCATCAAACCTTCCTCAACTTCAACATCAAGAAAATAACATATTATTCAAACCTTTCTTCAACCTCATGGGATTGGACTGGGCAACGAGC